>JBBPBX010020245.1:17700-43571 GCA_038048925.1 Garcialebias charrua | reverse complement strand
AAGGAAGTTGGCAGACTACAGGAACCATCTCCGTTTCAGTCTGAGATGCAGACAAGAAAAACTCATCCCCAGCAGTTTAAAACTCAACTCGACAATTAAAGGACAAAGAGCTGAAGGAATCCTCCTTAAAGCTCAACACAAGCTTCTCAATGAGAGAATAAGACAGATCAATTTCACTATTGAAGCTCTCTCATTTGAAATGGATCAGAGCCTCCTAAAGCTCTCCACTCTTCTACCACCACCTCTGTTGGAAGAAGTGTCTTGCTTTGTTGAAAAGGCTCAACTGTCACAGCACCACAAAAGTAAGGAACGTCAAAAAAGTAAGTTCCTAAAATTACAACAGAGAGCGTTTTTCTCATCACAAATCATCAGTCAAGATAAGGAGTTTGGCTCCAACACAAATACTCAGGAACTGTGGGTTAGAAATTTGTCCAACAGGACCTTGACACAACCTGAGAAAAATGTGTTGGCAAAAGGACTAAATTTTGCCATCTCCCCACAAGAAATACCTGTTGTGGAACTAATCACAGCCACAGAATCTGCGATTAGGAACAACAACTTGACAGGTACAGAGGCTGAACAACTTCGGATGAAAATATCAGCTACCCTCTCCAGTGCCAAACTGCCTCCTTCAAATCTTACACCACAGGAAAGGAGAGCCATAACATCACTCAGCCAAGACCAAAACATCACCATTTTACCAGCGGACAAAGGAAGATGCACAGTAATACTCAACACGTCGGACTACCAGGAGAAAATAACCGCTCTACTGAATGACAGTAACACCTATGAGCATCTGAAGAGGGACCCGACTAACACCTTTAAAAAGAAAGTCATTGATTGTCTACAAAAACTCGAAAAGGAGAAAACAATCAATCGATCATTGTATTATAGACTGTACCCGGGGGAGGCCACTCCTTGTCTGTATGGACTTCCAAAAATACACAAAGAAGGTACACCTCTCAGACCCATCGTGAGCAGCATGAACTCAGTGACATACAATGTTGCTAAACATCTGGCGGGTATTTTAGCTCCTCTGGTTGGAAACACACCTCATCATATTAAAAACTCCATTGATTTCACCAACAAAGTTCAACATTTGAAGCTGACCCCGGGAGAAACTCTTGTATCGTATGATGTGACTTCCCTGTTCACATGCATACCCATTTCTGAAGCAATAGAAACTGTCAAAAAAAGACTTCTACAGGACAAGGATTTGGACAAAAGGACCAACTTAACCCCAGATCACATCTGCACCCTGCTGGATCTCTGCCTCTCCACCACTTATTTCAAGTTCAATGACAGTTTTTACAGACAGAAGCACGGCTGTGCCATGGGATCTCCAGTGTCACCCATTGTTGCAAACCTCTACATGGAGGAAGTGGAACAGAGAGCCCTAAACTCCTATGAGGGGACAACTCCAAGCCATTGGTTCAGATACGTGGATGATACCTGTGTCAAAATCCAAGCCAGGGAGGTGGAAGCGTTCACCAGACACATTAACTCTGTTGATAACAACATCAAGTTCACCAGAGAGGATGCTAACGACAATAAGCTGCCTTTTTTGGACTGTTTGGTGCATATGGAGGGAGATGACAGTCTCAATATTGAAGTTTACAGAAAACCAACCCACACAGACCAATATCTCCTGTTCGACTCTCACCATCCACTGGAGCACAAACTTTCTGTCATCAGAACTTTACAGCATCGGGCAGAACACATCCCCACAAGGACAGAAGGGAAGGAAAAGGAACAGAAACACATCAAAACATCTCTGCAAACATGCGGATATCCCAACTGGGCGTTTGTCAAGTCAGCAAGGAAATCTGTTAAACACAATAATGAACAGAAAAAGTCTAACAGACGGAAAAACATTGTCATTCCTTATGTTGCTGGAGTCTCAGAGAATTTCAGAAGGATTTTCAACAAACACAACATCCCAGTACACTTCAAACCCAGCCGGACTCTCAGACAGAGGCTGGTGCATCCGAAGGACAGAACCCCCACACACAAACAGAGTGGGGTGGTTTATGCAGTCCAGTGCAGCGAAGTCTGCTCAGACCGTTACATCGGAGAAACGAAACAACCTATCCACAAAAGAATGTCTCAACATAGGAGAGCAACCTCCTCTGGACAAAATTCAGCCGTTCACCTCCACCTCACGGACAAGGGACACTCCTTTGAGGACCAGAATGTTCAAATTTTGGACCGAGAACACAGATGGTTTGAAAGGGGTGTAAAGGAAGCTGTGTATGTTAAGAGAGAAAAACCTTCTCTTAACAGAGGAGGAGGTCTGAGATTTCAACTGTCTAAGACTTATAACTCAGTTTTGGATTTGATTCCGAAACGTTTTACACCAGATGGGAGCAGGGATGCTTTGTCTGTAAATTAGACTAACAAAGTTCTCTGAGCAGCCTCTTTTGTTGTTTGGGAGGTGTTGTTTGTCAATTTACATACAGTTTTGTGTCTTCTAACAGAGACTTCAAGGGAACCTCCTACTGTTAGGTGTGATCTTTCAATTTACATGTATGTGTTACAAACCCCCTTTTGTTTAAGCTGGGATGTGTCGTTTTGTCAATTTAAATAGAATGGGCATTTTAGTTAATTTGTGGTGTTATCTCAGTTTCCAATTTCATATGTTGGTGCGTGACTTGTAAGCCTGTATAAAACTTCTCGTTCTCACAGCTTCCATTCAGAATTGAAAAAGACTTCTGGACAGAAGTCGAAACGTTTTCTGCAACAAATAAAGTCCAGTTGATCCTGTATTGAACGCCTTTTTTGAGTTCTGCCCTGTCACTCAGGAACCACAACAAAGGTGTTGAGTAGAGAAAAAAAAAACAGAATCCCCACTTCTGGGTGGCTGGTCTTAGACAATCTTGGAAGTGAAGATGCTGGGTGTGGAGGTCCTTGGCTGGTGTGGTTTCATGTAATCTGCGGTTGTCAGGCCGGTTGGATGTACTACCCAATTCTCCAAAATGTCTTTGGAGATGGCTTATAGTAGATAAATGAACTATCAGCCCATAGGCATTGGTTCTGGTGGATATTCCTGCAGTCAGAATTGCAATTGCCCCCTCAAAACTTACAACATCTTTGGCATTGTTCTGTGTGATAAAACTGCACATTTTAGCCTTTTATTAGGGTTACTGAAAAACTGAGAAGAGGACTGAAAAGAAACACTGAAAAAGCAGGTAAAATAGCTGAGATGCATGCACATTCATTGAATTTATACTACTCTACTCAGCATTTTGAATCCTACTGTTCATTTAACTCCCATAATCTTGTTTGAATGAAAATTGTATTTTACTGCAACGCAGAGCAAAACATTGTGTTTCTTTTATGTCTGAGAAATTCTATGCTGAGGGTTTTGTTTGAAGTGTGTTTTTGGACGCATCAAGATCCACTGATAATTGTTTTATAATCACATTTTAGCTCTCTGAATCATAACTGAATTAAATTGTGTGGGTCCAGAGAGTCCCACCCAGCAAATTCACCAGTGTTAAAATATCAGTGTTAGCACATATTAGAGTACAGTGTTGAGACTTTGGTGTTAAATTCATCATTAATAACTCAATGCAAATGTTATGCCATAAGAGTATGGGGGTTAAATGTCAGAGCTGATGGTTTTTAACACAGATGAGTGTAACGTTGAACATCCGGGTACTTCACAAAGTTTGCTTCTGGAAGAATCTGAAGAATTTCACAGACGCCATTTTTTTTACTCCCTTGGATCGGGAGGGCGGGAGTAAGTAGCAATCTTTTTAATTACTTTTTCGGTCTTTTATTATTGTTGAAATTTACCTATATTTTCAGTTTTGTTTAAATTTTTGGTGGATGAAATGAAACCCTAATTTATTTTTACAACTTTTTTTTTTTTTTTTCAAAATCAGAAAGCGACATTTGCTTCGGTCAGTTCAATAGCCGTTTCGTCCAAGTCGAGCAGAAATGGGTCCAGAGTCATTTTTATCATCTTACTTAAATGTCCTGGTATTGCAGGGATTTTAGTTTGAAAATTGTGCGTTTGCAAAGTCAGTAAAAACTACGTTGTTAGCATATGCTACGTCACGTTCAAACACTTAAAAGAGAGCGCTATGTTATACTCATCGCATAGTAAGTTAAACTGTTGATAATGTGCCTGGCGATTCTGAATCGATTCTAAAAGCCCCCAATTTTATTTTAAAACATGTTTAATTTTATATTTTTTCCACTCCTACTCCTGAGTGTTCTGCCCGTAGAATTTTGGCCGTGCAAGCCACCGTACAGAAAGCTACCGTAGTTAGCCTGCTAGCATGAAGGAGTTCACTGAAGATCCAAAACAACTGCACAAACGCAGTTGTTTTGGTTCTTCAGTGAAGACTCAATGTTTTTTTTTTCCAGGCTTTACATGCAAAAATGAGGAACACAACGTGACTTGATTGCTCAGCTTCCCACTGTTGACTCAAACCGCTCTGCTTGCCTCTAACACTGAGCAGGTTAGTTTTTAGCCGGAGCCTTTGGGTCGTTAGATTGCCCTGGTTTATCTCTTCAGATCGTGCAGTCATATTATTACTGTGGCTTACCAGTAAATTACCCTTTACTGTGTTCCTGGATGGTTTTGTTTTGTCATAGTGTTTCTTTATGTCAGGATAAGGAAAACATATTTTAGATTAATTATTAGTGTTTCAATGAAGCGCTAGTTGTGTCCATGTTCATACTTTTATATTGTAAAGCAGTTCTTAAAAAATAAGCATGGAATTGCTTTAGCTACCTGTATATATTTTGCCTAATTTTGTCTCTCTTCCCATAGATTTCCAGTGTTGATTGTTACACCATGATAATCAAAGTACAACATAAAAATCGCAAAAAGTATATAAAACTGCAAGACAGCAACTTTGAAGCGTTCCTTTCTGAAGGTAAAATATCTATCCATATATTTGTGTGCGTTTGTATTTTTTGTGTATATAATTCAATTGTTTTTTTTTTCCTTCTATTTAGTGAGAGAGAGGTTCTCCATCTATGCAGACAGGATAACAGTGGAAGATGACTCTGGCACGGAAGTGGAGGACTGTGTGTTTGCAGAACTGTCCACGGTTCCTGGGATTTGCTTTGTCATCAAGCAATATTCTGAAGATGGTATTGTTATCACAAGCTAATTGATATTGATAGTTTTATCTTGTTTTAGGACAACAAACTCTATTACCGTATTTTCCGGTGTATAGGTTGCACCTTTTTATGGTTTTTTTCAAGGCCTGCGACCTATATATGGCTTGTTATCACTTTCGGCAAAACAAATTTTTAAATCCATCTCATTTCACAATTACGTTAATTTATTAAGGAAAAGTTCAGCTCAGACACATATTTGCTATAATTTTTATCAAACAAATAATTGTTTTTAAGTGTTAATCTTCTTAAAAGCCTTGCTGTGCGCTCCTGTGGCAGACATTTGCAGCAGAGCTAAACATAGGTGCGACCTATCTAGGGATTTTTCCAATCTATTGGTAATAATTGGATGGAGCGACCTATACACAGGTGCGACCGATACACCAGAAAATACTGTACGTATATTAAAGGTTCAGTATGTAACATTTTTTATAAACATATTTCTTCACTCTGCTCTTATCTCCTGATACATTGATCTTTGACATGTAATCTCTCAAAAAAACTATAGTCCTCTGGCGTCTCCCGGTGGTAATAAAAGCATTTATAAAAAGCCAAGAGCGCCCCGCGGTTAACCAGCCAATAAAAACAGAGTTTACTACCAGCCAATAAAAACAGAGCTTCTTACTTTTCACCCCCTAACCCACGCCCCCCTCCCCAACCCACGCCCCCGCCTGTCAGCCTGCAGCGAGCCCGCGCAGGTTCTTGTTGAAATAATTTCAAAGCGATGCAAAACTGTTTTGTATGTGACACAAATGTATTAAATATCCCTTCTTCATCCCTGCTCTGAACTTTTATTTTGTTTTTTTTTGCCAAAAGTCAAGTGATCGCTTCCTCCCCTCCAGACCTGCACTGACAGATATGAGGAAGTGGATCAATTTGTCACGAGCGAATTAAATTATGTCCAACGTGGCTGTGTGAAGCTCTGCAGGTTTCAGGGTGTTTTTGTTTTGCTGGACCAGTGGTCCATGTTTTTATTTTATTTTTTAGAAGGTTTTATTAACACATAATCACAGAACATTGCAGCGCAGAAACGGGACATGTAGAGGAGGCGGAGCATTCCAGGCTGCTGCGCGAGTGAGGTGGAGCTGAGTCATATATGGCTCTGAGTGAGGAGGGACCAGAAACGTGTCTCTGTTCAAAATGTTTCTAAGTGCCAGCGTGTTAAAAAGCTACATACTGAGCCTTTAACTGTTGCCTAACAAAAATAGACCACCGGTACTTGAAATCAAATTGTTATAAACAAACTAAACTTTGCCATTTCAGTATTCCATTTTATTGTCACTTTACACATGGATACAAAATTCTACAGTGGTTTATTCAACACTATGTAGTATGTAAATCTAAAGTCCACAGTATAGCTCTGCGTACGTCCATACGCGCGTACTGTACGCAGAGAGTTCAGCCCCACACCCCAGCATACGTTCTCGTGTAAATTCTTGCGTATTTGCACCAAATTCTTGATGTCATTTCTTTAATTTAATAATTTCTGCTATTCTTTTCAGCCTCTTTTTGCCTCTTATTAGCTTTAAGAAACCGAACGAAAAGAAGGTGGCACGTAATACTCAAATATCCACCCTGAGCAGCTGTAGCACAGCTCTGCTCCACAGACGAGAAGCATTTACCTACGGGACAAATTGAGATTGCTGATTGGTCATTCGCTGACACGCCTACTGAACTGATTGACAGCCAGGTCGGGGGGGGGAAAAGGCGAGAGCTGGCAGCTTCAGCCGCAGCGGTGTTCTGTGTTTATATGTTAATAAAAAGTTCTAAAAAACAAAACAGGGAGCGCTGGTCCTGCAGCCCACACATCAGACCAGCCCGCCAGGAAATCTCCAGAACCTCCTGCAGCCACGCTGGACCTGAGTTTAATTCGCTCGTGACAAATTTGTTCATTTCTCATCATTTCAGTCATGGAGTCAACGGAGGAGGAAGCGATCACTTGCCTTTTGGCAAACAAAACCAAAAGAAAAGGCCAGATCAGGGATGAAGAAGAGGAATTTAATACATTTGTATCACATACAAAACAGTCCGGCGCCGTGCAGTTTATTGTGCGACACCGCGTTTGCGTACGCGTTCGTAAAATTTGAGTTTTGCACGTACATGCCCTGCGGGGGTATGCTTGTTCCTCTGCGTAGCACGTGCGTACCTCTACAAAATAACATACACAGAGCTATACTGGGGGCTTAAGTTTTTATCCACTGGCTGCCTCTTTTATTTCTGTTTGTACTTGTTTTCTTAGACTCGAGCACACCGCAATCACCTCCATCCACATCACGGTCTTCTTCCAGCCGGAGTATGCTGTGTGTGTCTAGTGGCAGCAGTGATTATGAAGTGTCAAGAGCGCCAAAGCAAATCAGAATGGATGATGAAGCTATTGAAAGTTCTTCTGCCAGAGAGGTAATATTGTTACTGGATGTTTTCATATGTCATTAATTTTAAAGTCAATCCATTGAAATTTATACTCAAAAGTTAAGTTACAAATTCCTTCAGAGTATGCCAAATCATGTTTGTAAGGAATAATAAGATAAAGCTGGTGCTGTATAAATAACATGAACTGAATTTTTACTGGGATGACAGGGAAATCCTACCACCCAACATATTTTAATTATGTAGGCATTTTTATGATTACGCTTGATAGGAACAAAAATGTCAGACTATTTATCGTAAAGTATATTGATAAGTTAAAATAAAATAAATACCAGTCTCACTCTTTTAATGGTGTCTAGTTGGTAAAGGAGATTCTAAAGACAAAACCAGGAGGGGCAGCTGTAGTTGAGGAATATGAAGAAACCGGAACACTGAGTGATGCTAGAAGAAGGCAGATGGTTAATATGCTTTCAGCACACATGGTTGAGTCTGAAGGGTAAGTCAATGAGTGAAATAATGTTAGACTGTTGTTCAGGTTTTTAATATGGCTGTCAATCTATTAGTTATTTTATCGCATGTTTTACATTGTTAACTCGCAATTTATTGAAAATTGCTCATTTTTATGTGTAGAATGTTCTTATTATCATTGGGGTGGTCCAGTATCCTGTTTTTTTCAAACCTATTTCACGAATAGCCTCACTGTTCCACCAGCCTCCCTCTCATTCACACACATGTACTCCGTCTTACTACGGCTGACTTTCATTCCTCTTCTTTCAAGTGCATACCTCCACCTCTCCAAGTTCTCTTCCACCTGTTCCCTGTTCTCACCACAGATCACAATGTCATCTGCAAACATCATAGTCCATGGGGGTTCCTGCCTGACCTCATCTGTTAGTCGGTCCATCACCAGAGCAAACAAGAAGGGGCTCCTTGATCCTTGATGCAATCCCACCTCCACCTTGAAGCTATCTGTCACTCCCACAGCACATCTCACCACTGTCCTGTTGTCTTCATACATATCCTGTACCAGTCTAACATACTTATCTGCCACTCCAGATTTCCTCATGTAATACCACACCTCTGTTGGCACCCTGTCATATGCTTTTTCTAAATCCACAAAGACACAATGGAGTTCTTTCTGACCCTCTCTGTACTTCTCCATCAACATCCTCAAATCAAAGATGGCATCTGTGGTGCTCTTTCTAGACATGAACCCATACTGCTGCTCACAGATAGTCACCTCTTGTCTAAGTCTTGCTTCCACAACTCTCTCCCAGATCTTCATCGTGTGGCTCATCAACTTAATTCCCCTGTAGTTGCTACAACTCTGTACATCACCCTTGTTCTTAAAAATGGGAACCAGCACACTTCTTCTCCATTCTTCAGGCATTTTCTCACCCTCAAATATTCCATTAAATATTTGAGTCAAAAACCTCACTGCCATCTCTCCAAGACATTTCCAAACCTCCACTGGTATGTCATCAGGTCCTACTGCCTTCCCCTTCTTCATTCTTTTCAGAGCTTTCCGGACTTCACCCTCACTAATCTTTCCCACTTCCTGGTCCACAGTTTCTATGACCTCCACTCTTCTTTCTCTTTCATTCTCTTCATTCATTAGCTCCTCAAAGTAATCCTTCCATCTTCCCATCACACTCTCCTCACTTGTTAGAACATTACCATTCTCATCTTTAATACGCCTAACCTGCTAACGAATATTTATTTTGATTCAATGCATTTAAATCCGTAGATTAATAACCTCTTTTTGGTTATTCACAGGAGAATTCCTCAGCGTCAACCTAAAGAGAAATATGCGCTGGGGATCATTACCTTGTTCCCTGCATTGAAGGATCCATTTTCCAGAAAAGGATATGTAAGTTCTGATAACTTATCTTGACTCAGTGTGGTCTTGTTTGGTATGTGCATTTTGATTACAAGCCTGATGATAAATGCCTCAAAATGTAAACACAAACTGGTTTTGAAGTGGATTTTTAATTTTCTAATGGCATAAATTCTGTTCTGTTCTCAGGAACATTACTATGACAGCCAAAGCGGCTCTGGATTTCTTGCCTGGCGGCTAAAGACAATCCAGAGAAAGACAAAACTTGTGTGCAAGGACCCAAAAATACAGACACCTGGAGGAGGTGGTCCAACACAAGAGAGGGAACTGCCTCAGGCCAATCCTCAGTTGGATGAGGAGATTTGTAAAGCAGCCATATCCTTAATGAACCACACCAACGATCAAGAAATCATCTTGCAGAAGATGAAGAAAACCTTTTAGTACAGACACCGTCTTGTTCATGATCCACATGAATCGCACAACATACTTTCGCTGTTTCCAAGGTTTCTTGACACAAAAGGGCTGGTATGTATTGGTATCCTCTAATGAAACCCTTTGGGTTTTTTTTTTTGGCCATGCAGTGCTTGTGGAAATTGTTACAAATAGCTATGCAATGTTTCTTTGATGTTGCAGATACTGCAAGATTTTACACTGCTCTTTGGACCAGAGAAGTCGACTAAACTGCTGGAGAAGTGGCATACATCCTTCAAAGGAAAGGTGTTACAAGAAGCTGAGGGCCTGACAGCTACACCATTACTTCTAAATTTGCTCAGGTCTGCCAGGAACCAGGATGTAGAGGAGCCATTGGACTACCAACCAGGTATTCGCTGAACAGTATTTCAATCATCTGGCCATCATTCCTTTAGGAGAAGAAAATGTGGGAGACAGCCTTTGATACATTTTTTTTCTTTTGTCAATTCTGTCAGAGTGGGATAGTGACATGGCATCATTTCTGCTGCTGCTGCATATTCTGCCACCTCAGACTGCTAAGAAAAAAATGCTGAAGATCAGTGCTGCTCAGGCTATGGACCATCTTGTTGTGTTTCACAAGGTAAATGCTGTGCAACTGAATCATTTTGTAGCAGACTGTGGAACAAAATTAAAATTAGCATTATTTGGTTTATTGCTACAGTCATGTAAGAGCTTTGATGAGCACCTTCTGCACCAGGAGAGACAGTGCCAGCCATACCTCCTTGCATCTGGAACCAACAAGCAGTCGGTCAGCGCATACTACATTGTGGTCGATAAGAAGCTCATCCCCTGCCAAGGGACCACATCCTTGGCAGCAATTGATGAACTCTTTAAACTTCACTTTGTTTTCAGCATAAGTTATGATAGTGCTCTGTAGTGGGACACCTCATCTCTGATATTTTAGGCTTGACCTTTAAGTACACCTCTCTGCATCTCTTTGAAACTCTAAGTGTTACACCTTCTTGAAACTCTCAAGGAGACAAATGGACACTATATTTCACAAGAATTAATGGACACTAATTAATCAGATTGAACTTTCTCTTTAATGTGTGTTAATTCAGAATTGATCTACAGTATATTTTGTCATTTCAATGATGATCTGTTACTTGCATGAGTTTGACCCTTCTGCTGGTTTATTTCTACAATACAAGTGTGCTCTGAAATCTAGGACATGAGTCAGGGTAAAAGCTGTTCACTTCCTTCTCTGTTTTGTCTTCAAGCTAGACTCAACAGGCTAGTCCATCTGGCTGTTTATGTAAACAGTTTTCCTGTTGTCCGTCAAGAGACATTTCTGCCTATGGAATTAAACTTCCATCTTTTATTTTGTTAAACCAGCCAATAGTTATTAAGGAGGTGGGGAAGACCCCACCTCCCATATAAAGGGACATTTCCTGCATTTTCTTTAGTGCTTTGGAGAGAACTAACTCACAACTGGTTTTCCTCCTCTGGGAAAGCTGGAGACGTTCCGGTCATTGTGTCAACTAGACCCACGTTTCAGCTGGAGTCACAGTAAAGCTTACTGTAACTCACTCACTCATCTCCTGGAATAATTTGTTTTCTGAAGTTTTATTTTGAAAAATCAGTCTGTGCGCTTGACCGTTGTTTCCTGCCGAGGGAGGCGAGTTTTCCTCGTATCGTGAATCAGCCACACACGCTGAAGTTCCAACTGGACGGCCGGTGGACAAACCCATCCACATGTGTGTCCAGACACTTCTCCACTCTTATCTCCAAGAGACGAACCGTCAACAGGTAACGAGTCGTGGTATGTTTGAGCGTGCGGGATCCCAGCAGTCTGCTCGTGTGTGAAAAGAGGTGTCACCCAGTCTGGTTCAAAATAACCAACTTCAGTTAACTTAGCTTTCACTTATCTCAAATCTTCCTCCTATTTCTTCTTTTCATAAGCTATTAATCTGTTAAGTAATGTGCCAACAGAAAAGTTAATAACTGTCTGTTTGTTTTAATTTGAATTCTTGTCAACGTAGTTATTAAATCAGAGCTAATATCGATACAAATGTTTATTGTAATTTTTGTGATAGTTTCAATAAAAGGTCTATTTTCTGGTAGACCAACATAAGTTGAAGTCTCTCGTGAAATTACATTTTTCCTAATTACAGTAAAAGCAATTTAATACCGGAAAAAGGATGAACTCGCGAATTTGTGGCAAGTTTGTGCAGATAAACTTTGCTCAGACCTGCGCATCTAAAATATAGGGAAGTCAGTAAACTGACTAATAACTCCTATGTCTCTACAATAATGGTGGCCCAGTAAGTGTTTAAATACCTTACAGCGCCTATATTGTTACATTTAATGGTGGCTCGTCCGAGTTCCTAGAACGATTATTAAGTTGTTTTGTGTAGCTTATTGTCACTGTGTTTGTTGGCATTAATTCTGTATCCTGGTTTTGGACTTATGGATTAGTTTTGGCTGGTGGGTGTCAGAGATTGCTAATCGTGGCATTGTCTGGTGCGTTTCCTGTTAGAATGATCTTTTCTTTCACATTTCAACGTATGCTTGAAGCTGCGGATGAATGTTTTGTCTGTGTTTGTGGGACGTTTCATTACGTGTCGCGAGGCTGCATGCATTTTTTCGTTTTGTGACCGCCGTGTCACCTCTGCTTCATTTTATTACATCTGCGAATTGCTGTTGAAGGTCTGTTTCACTCATTTGCTGCTCCATTTTTACCTAATCTGTTACAACGTGTTGTTAGCTGTGGTTCGGGTGAAACCCACTCAGCTTGGTTCGGGCCACACGGTTCCGAGTAACGTAAAGTCCGTTGTTTAAACAGTTAGCGTGCTGCCTTCTCTGGAAGGCGTGGGGGTAGCCTGAATGTGATTGAGCTCGTTGGCAGTATTTTCTGTGGTGTATTCTACGTTTATTTTGTGAAAGAGTGTCCAGGACTTTGGGTCGAGCTAAAACGTTAGCGGTACCGAGAGGCAAAATGGTTGCTTAAAGCGCTGTGATTGGTCCATTGTGTGTCGTGTTCAAAATAGTTGGTTCTGTAGACTTTGGTTGTCAGATTCATTTTTGCACACATTTCTGACAGTTTATCTGTGTTGTTTGGGTTCTATGCGCGTGATATTGTCGAAGACTGGCTTAACCGCGGTGTTTTACGATATTTATGACTGTTTTAGAATGTTGAAAAGACCGTTCCACGCTCTTGTTCGACCGACCGCAGATCCGTGAACACAACGCTCGAACGGCACGTGTGTGACGTCAGATTTCGAAGACTCCATTACCCGTGAACACTTGGGTTAGAACTACAGTTCTGTCTTCGCTGTGATTGGTCGATTACGCTGTAAGTGTTGACGCTTGAAGGAGTGAGGAGCTCACTCCTCGTCAACTTTCACTTCAGCTGCTGGTCCCAGACAAGTTTTCATGCTTGTTTGTCCATTACTGTCATTGAAAAGACTGTTTAAACGCGGTGTTTTTGAGATTTTAATGGGTGGATTGAGTCAGTTGCTCTGAGTCTGCCGATCGCTATGTGACAAGGTCACGTGACGCCGGGAGCTGCAGCTGCTTTATGGGTCTGACCTTATTTCTTTTAAACGCAGTTTAACCCATTTAGCCCCACTGGCAACAATTGTTGCCAAAGTGTATCACTGTCATTTTCCACTCAGTAAAAAAATCTCAATTGTATTAATGCAACATTTTCCACCTATAAACTAGTAGACAACTTAGACAAAGGTTTTTATTTAAAAAAATGTTTCCAAGTGCTTCCTGTTTTATGATATCACATGCTTCCTGGGCCATCCGGCTGAAGACATGGAATATGCAAATCGTCCTGGAAAAGGGTACTTTTTATAACATTTCTTATGGTTTCCCCCCATACTTTTTTATAATCATTTAATCTTTCAAGTCTCTACTGTAACACTCTCCACAAAAATTGTACCTAGGATAAATATTTTTTTGTTCATGGGCATCTTTTTGTAAGTGGCAACAAAAGTTGCCAATGGGCACATAGCTTGTCGCTAACTACAGGAAAACACTGTCTGCAGGATTGCACCTAACTTTCTTATTTCAAATTGTAAAATGATGTGCAATGTCTTATTTTGGTCTTCTAAGGATACTCTTCCTAGCAAAATAAATTATGTAGTCAAGGCCTGTGTGTCTAAGATTTTTATTTGCTTCCATACATCATTCTCTTGCTAGCCAACATCATTTTTTTGCTAGCCTAACATTAGCTTGTGTTTCGCTGAGGTAAAATATGTTGATGATCTAGCCATATGTAGGAAGCCACACAGATCTGGTGGAACTGGACTTGGTCAGGGACCAAGTGTGGTTCTTGGCCTGGCAGAGAAAGCTGAAGTTCCACCTGGAGTCAAGTTTTACCATGACAACCTCTTCATAACCCTGTCCCTGGTGGATGAGATGACCCTGAGAGGCTATGGCAGCTGTGGCACGATGCAACAAGCTCAACTCCACAAGGTTCCTTTCACAGAACCCAAGACCTTCAAGAAGACACCCAGCGGAAATTCTGAATATCTTGTTGAGGCAGAGAAGCTGATTGTAAGGTGGAATGACAACAGCATGGTCACTGTGGTGTCAAACATGGAAAGGGAGTTCATCGAAACTGAGCCAAAGAGATGGAACAAACAAAAACGGACCATGGACAAGGTCAGACAGCCCAAGTGTATCCAGGATTACAACACACACATGGGAGGAGTGGACCTGCATGACCAGTTTGTCAGCCGCTACAGAGTCAACATACGGTCCAAGAAGTGGTGGTGGCCATGCTTCAGCTGGGCCCTGAACAGTGCCATGGTGAACAGCTGGTGCTATTACAGGTACACAAGGCTGCATGTTATTTAGCAATATCACAATCGTGTTTGTGATGTTTGACATGAGGTGATCGCTAGTGCTCTTCATTTGACAAGAGCAACAGTGATGATATCCAGACCAACATCACAAACTCAAGCATGATATTGCTTTTACAGAACATTCTACATATGGGGCATGACACTGTAGAAAGGAGGATATTGATAATTCATCAATAGCATCATAAATGAACAAAAACATGGCATATTCATTCATCTATCATGCTTGTTTTTTCATTCATTTAGAACCTGGAAAAGTGGGCAGAAAGATCTCCTCTCCTTCCAGAGTCTGGTAGCCCAGACCCTCCTCCTGTGCCATGGAACAAAGCCAAGTAGGCAGGGCAGAAGATGGCGATAACTGATGCCACCAGGTTTGATCATTTCAACCACTGGCCCTGCAACACTGATAGCAGGTACAAGCGATGCAAAAACTGTGGCGGACGCACATCGTTTGCGTGTGAAAAGTGGGATGTGCCACTACATTTGGAGTGCTTCAAGAAGTACCACACTGAGTAGATCATCCATAAAAGATGATGGAATGTATGGGATAAAATATATACAGTACATATATGGTAAATGGTAAATGGAGCTTATTTTTATAGCGCTTTCCAGCCCCCTATGAGGGACCCCAAAGCGCTTTACAATACCAACCATCCACCCATTCATACACACATTCATACACCGGTAGCGGTAGACTGCCATACAAGGCGCCTTCCAGTCCTACCGGGAGCAACTCGGGGTTAAGTGTCTTGCCCAGGGACACAACAACACATGGTGTTTGGAACCGGGATTTGAACCACCAACCTTCCGATCGGGGGACGACTGCCATTACCACTACGCCACGGCCGCCCCATATATGTGTGTTATTAGAGGTTCTAAGAAAAAAACTGTTTGTTGAAGTTTTGATTACAAAGTTACAAAATTCGAGTCGACAGACGAATAAATTAAGAATAAAAAAACTGTTCAAATTGTTTGTTGTTTGGAATTTTATACAGGAGGAACCTGATGCTCCAACTTTTTGTTATTATTTATTCTGACTACATTATTATTTTGTTATTACTATATTATTATTAGTTCTCTATTATGAACGGGTGACAGTTGACCTAGTGACAAGCTGTGTGACTACTGGCAACAATTGTTGCCAGTCATAAAAATGCCATTTTCTTCAAATCAAAATACAGAATGATGAAAATAAATACATAACATGATTCAGAAGGACCCAACTGATAAAATAACATGCCTTTCAACTCTGAAAAAAATTTGGGCTTAAATGGGTTAAAAGGTTTCACAGTTCAACCGATTTTGCTCACATGATTTCGTTTTTGTGAGCCTGGGGTTCTGGAGTTTTGTCACGATAAGGGCTCTAGGTCTTTCTGATTGCTGCTTTTGACCCGTTGTTAGACGTCTGTGAATGTTTAGCAGCTCACGGCTGCGCTCACAGGTGACAACAGCGCCTCTATAGCGGTCAGAAAGAGAATTGCAGTCGCTGTGATAGACTTATCCAGCGTTGCACACCCCCATCTGCTGGTCGCATCTAAGAATACAGTTTGATGTAATTCTTATCTAACATTTCAACTTTCCTGTTTTTGAATAGAGTACATCTTGAAATGTTGAGGACATAGCATCCTTTAATTTGATTTTCGCAGATAATCAAATGTTGATGGCAGAACAGTTACACAGATTTAATACAGACATGTCTGTTTTTTTGATAAAACTTGACACTTTTATCATAAATTCTGTGCAAAACAGGCTGTCTGTCCCTGTTTATTTTAAACTGCTTTTTTGAAATAATACAGATGAGGCGTCTTTTGTCTTGGTTTTCACAGATATCACACAGCGACAGCCGATTTTGTTTGACCTTGTCACAGGTCGACAAATTAATAAAAATCACTGATTTCTATTTGATTTCATATCTTGGACTCCATGTTGACTGCCGCAGGCATCACATGGTGGGACTGCACACTGTGAAATGAGACCCACTTTACTTGATTTTTCACAGAAAATCAGTACAAAGATGGACGTTCTAGCAGGTGCATCAACAAATTGTGGGCTTGTTTCATCATTTGATAGGTACTTAGTTGCAAAGAACGTCCTTCAGGAACCAGGTGAACATCCCCTGGTGTTTTACGATAGGCTCCTCTCTGCTTACACAGGGGACAAAACTGTCCCTAAAATTGAGGAAGATTACCTGTTTAAAAGTCATTTCACTTTGAATCTAATACCTTTCATAATGAAATGTGTTCGCTTCAATGTTAATTGCAAAGAGAGTACCATGGCAGAAATTAAACAATGTACTGTGGAATTTTTTGACATGCTCGAACGATGAAAAACACCCTCAGTGGTGTACCCAGGTCAAAAGGTCACATCCCACTTGCAGGAAATAGAAGAGGTTCCCTCTCCTACAGAGTGCGAAAGTAAACAGGTTTTTCATGATAACAAACCACAGATTGTGTCCAGCTGGAACGGTGACTCTGATCGGTTCACGGGGAGTTCTGCTGCCCTTGCCCCTCAGGTTGAAAACCCTGAGATGAGCAGAGAACCACACAAGGTAGGTGTTCGCTCTCTAGGTGAACCAAGATGGTTCAGATCGAACCAAAAGAGTTCTCACCTAGGTCTCACAGTGGGTGAACTTCGAGAGAAGTTGATGTCTGGGAACCGTGACCCTTTGAGAAATGGTCTGTCCCGACATGTACCCCCGAGAAGCGGTCCTCCTGCCCCTGCCCCTCGAACTGCACAGGTCGAGACATGCAAAGAGTCACACATGCTCCAGATTATGGAAACGACGCCTCCGCGCATGGTCGTGACTGAGGTTGTGAGTTGTTTGTCAAATGATTTGAATGTTACAGTGGTTGACCAAGCTGACACAACGTGTGACGTTGTCCTTGATGATAACACATTCAACCTGACAAAGCGACGCGCAGCACTGCCTTTGGCAACGACTCAGTGCACACAGTTGACAACATCGTCAACACTGACAAAGATGCTGACAGCAAACAAATTGCTGATGATCAGCGTCCTGAAAGTCCAGATGCTGACAGCAAACAAATTGCTGAAAATCCACATCCTGAAGGTCATGAGGCAGACTGCCATCATGATGCTGACAGCGACAAAGATTACACAGACAGAGTCACACGTGCACAGACACGTGTGGATAAACCTAAACGGTTTCTGTGTAGCTTTATAAAAAGGGGGATAGCTAAGAGAGCTTACCTGCCACTTACATTGGAAGGGGTCCTCACGCGAGAAGCACTCCTGGTTTGCGGCTCAGACGTGTCTATCATGTCAGTCGAACTGTTTGAGGAGCTAAGGACCGCCACTAACGATGTTGACAGGCAAATACCCTTTGTGAAAGACACTTATGGTGAGCAACAGGGCCCCGCAAATACGGGGACATCCCTGACAGCTATAGCCATGGTTCACATACAGATTGGCGAAATGTCACTATACCACCCGGTATATGTGTCTGAACTTGACTCACTCCAGACTCCATTTGTGGTTGGCCAAGATTTTATAAATCGCTTTGAAGCGATTATAAATTATGGCAATCAGACAATGTGGGCTACAGTGAGTAGTCCACTGCCAATCGAGGTGCCTCCCCAAGGTCAGGACACTGACTGTCTAACAGCAGGTACCGCTGTGGCAACAATGGATT
Source organism: Garcialebias charrua (assembly GCA_038048925.1). Lineage (NCBI taxonomy): Eukaryota > Metazoa > Chordata > Actinopteri > Cyprinodontiformes > Rivulidae > Garcialebias > Garcialebias charrua. The sequence goes on along the minus strand of JBBPBX010020245.1, from coordinate 25,294 downwards.
CCCCAACCGAGACCACAAGCCCGGTAAGTGAACCTTCATATACAGGTGAGACAGAGGAGACTCAACAGTTGGACCAGACTCTGGCCCATCACGAGAACCTCCTCTGCGAACTGACACCTTCAGCACTCACTGAACACTACCTACCACCGGTAGAAGAAGGTGTGGAGATCCAAGGGTCCCACACCGATGACGCTGTACTGTCCTATGGGACAGGTAATTCGGCATACGGCCAAGATTTCAGTGAAGTCTTGGTTCAAGGACATCTGAGCCCACAAGGTGACAGTCTACTACACGCTAGCAGTCACTTGGACTTCATTGTTACAGATTTTGAGGACCCCTCCTCAAACAAAAGGGGGGCAAACTCACACTTCCTACCACGGTTAGAGGACGGTGTAGAGATCCAAGGATCACACACCGAGAACGCTGTGCTGTCCTCTGGGACAGGTAATTCAGTCATCAGCCAAGCTTTCAATGAAACCTTGGTTCCAGAGCATTTGAATCTAGAACTACTCAGTAATGACATAGTTCTTACAGACTCAAAGAGCACCTCTTCAGTCATGAAGTGGGAAGACATACATCACAACGACAGAGACACGCCAGCGACGGCGCTGACAGTTGTGACACACCTGAATTACGCAGAAAGAGGTAAACGTACAGAGCTACGTTGGCCGAAACCTAAGAAGTTCCTGCGTACTGTCTACTCTAAGCTGCGTAAACAGCCTAAACTAAACAAAGGCATCCTAACTCGTGCCCATGGACGGACGTCCACACCCGTGCGCGTGGTCCCTCATGACCACAGGGGGGTGATGTTAGGTCATGCCCATGTCAAGGACAAAGATTTCAATAACCCCACAAACGACAAAGATCTCGCAAACTCAAAGACTTCATGGGAAAATAAGGTCGTCCAAGCACAGGATAGTAAATAAACTAAACAGTTTAAACTATACTAGTTGCGAAAAGAAACCGTTCCAACTAGAACTTAGAGACGCTAAGCATAAAACCCACAACAAAAACTAACCTTAACAACCGTTTAAATCTGCAGGATTTAATTGACATCGGTTATAAAGCTAAGAACTGTTTTTCTTGTGTGTGACACGTTGGAATCTGACGACCAGAGTGAGTTTGTTGTAGTGAAACGTTGTTTTTAGTTGCTTAATTGCTACTTTTGTGTTATTGAAGTTGTTATTGGTCACAGAACAGTAATTTACTTCATATTCCTCGGACCAAATTGAGGACCATGGGAGACCGAGCATTCTGTGTGGCTGCCCCCCGCCTGTGGAACTCCCTCCCTGATGACCTGAGAGCTCCACAGTCACTGGTTGACTTTAAAAGCGGCATTAAGACTTTTCTTTTTAAGCAAGCCTATTCTGCTTTCACATGATTTTATCTTTGATCTTAGCTGATATCTTTATTGATTTTACTTGATTTTATCACTTGTTTTATTTTATTTATTTTTTAAGCAAGCCTAAACATACATGATTTTATCTTTGATCTTAGTCGATATTATTGTTGATTTTATTTGATTTTATCACTTGTTTTATTTTTATCTTTACCTTGTTACACATTGTAGCACTTTGAGATTTTTATTAATGAAAAGTGCATTACAAATTGAATTCATTATTATTATTATTATTATTGTTTTCTGAACACTCCCAGCCAAAAGAGGTTTTGATTGTTGATTAGTTGAAGACTTAAATGGATTTAACTATGCCAACATGCTGTTCATTTTGTTAAAGATCTCAATCTTTGAAGAGTCATTGTAGATCAATACTACTTAAGGTACTATAATCTACACTGACCTCCCAATCATTTAGGTAGGACCGATTCGATCGTTTCTATTCTAGATCTATTCATTTTGATGAGTCTCGCCATAGACTTCAAAATTTATAGGGAATACCAAATCTTGCGTCGTTCGTCTAAAAGACAACAGACATTTAGACCAAACTAGTTTTCATTTTTTTTATTTTAGTTTAACCTAAACTAAATAATGAATGGAGGAATAGTTTGAAAGAAGAGGCCTTCGTTACAGAAGCCCTCCACATTTCTATAGGTATAGATCCCTATATCTGATTTTTACAGCATTGATCCACCCCTTAATTGGTAATTGTAGCTGATCTAATCCATGATAGCTTACATACCAGGTGCATATAGGTAGGGCCTAATGTAAAATCCCAATCATAAGCCCACCTAAAACCACATAATTGCATGACACATTGAACCAGGGTGGCACCGACTGGAAGCCATCCAGCCTGCAACCTTCGATGTGGGGACCTGCTGATCCAACGTTGGTCTTCAACCTTCATCCAAGGGCCGCCTCCTCTGCTTCAATCGAGGGATCCCCTCTACATGCTGATTAAAAACCATTCTTGCTGATGAAATCACTAACCCCCATCGTTGTGGATTTACCGTTGTGGATTATAAGACTTTGTTTTCCAAAGGATCACAGACTCAGTTTTCCATGGGTTAACAGACTATGTTTTCCAAAGGATTGAAAGCTTACCGCAATGGGATTACCTACGAACAGTATGGAATTTCCAAAAACATTATGGGAGTATAATTTTGAACTTTTTTTTTACTTTTTTTTCCTTCTTTTTTCCACTTGCTGGATTACATAGAGGTCAGAGACATTCGGTGGTATCCTTTCATGTTGGAACTCATCTCCAAGGACAGGCGATGATTTCCAAAAAGGGGGACTGTAGTGGGACACCTCATCTCTGATATTTTAGGCTTGACCTTTAAGTACACCTCTCTGCATCTCTTTGAAACTCTAAGTGTTACACTTTCTTGAAACTCTCAAGGAGACAAATGGACACTATATTTCACAAGAATTAATGGACACTAATTAATCAGATTGAACTTTCTCTTTAATGTGTGTTAATTCAGAATTGATCTACAGTATATTTTGTCATTTCAATGATGATCTGTTACTTGCATGAGTTTGACCCTTCTGCTGGTTTATTTCTACAATACAAGTATGCTCTGAAATCTAGGACATGAGTCAGGGTAAAAGCTGTTCACTTTCTTCTCTGTTTTGTCTTCAAGCTACACTCAACAGGCTAGTCCATCTGGCTGTTTATGTAAACAGTTTTCCTGTTGTCCGTCAAGAGACATTTCTGCCTATGGAATTAAACTTCTATCTTTTATTTTGTTAAACCAGCCAATAGTTATTAAGGAGGTGGGGAAGACCCCGCCTCCCATATAAAGGGACATTTCCTACATTTTCTTTAGTGCTTTGGAGAGAACTAACTCACAACTGGTTTTCCTCCTCTGGGAAAGCTGGAGACGTTCGGGTCATTGTGTCAACTAGACCCACATTTCAGCTGGAGTCACAGTAAAGCTTACTGTAACTCACTCACTCATCTCCTGGAAGAATTTGTTTTCTGAAGTTTTATTTTGAAAAATATGTCTGTGCGCTTGACCGTTGTTTCCTACCGAGGGAAGCGAGTTTTCCTCGTATCGTGAATCAGCCACACACGCTGAAGTTCCAACTGGATGGCCGGTGGACAAACCCATCCACGTGTGTGTCCAGACACTTCTCCACTCTTATCTCCAAGAGACGAACCGTCAACAGGTAACGAGTCGTGGTGTGTTTGAGCGTGCGGGAGCCCAGCAGTCTGCTCGTGTGTGAAAAGAGGTGTCACCCAGTCTGGTTCAAAATAACCAACTTCAGTTAACTTAGCTTTCACTTATCTCAAATCTTCCTCCTATTTCTTCTTTTCATAAGCTATTAATCTGTTAAGTAATGTGCCAACAGAAAAGTTAATAACTGTCTGTTTTAATTTGAATTCTTGTCAACGTAGTTATTAAATCAGAGCTAATATCGATACAAATGTTTATTGTAATTTTTGTGATAGTTTCAATAAAAGGTCTATTTTCTGGTAGACCAACATAAGTTGAAGTCTCTCGTGAAATTACATTTTTCCTAATTACAGTAAAAGCAATTTAATACCGGAAAAAGGATGAACTCGCGAATTGGTGGCAAGTTTGTGCAGATAAACTCTGCTCAGACCTGCGTATCTAAAATATAGGGAAGTCAGTAAACTGACTAATAACTCCTATATCTCTACAATAATGGTGGCCCAGTAAGTGTTTAAATACCTTACAGCGCCTATATTGTTACATCAAACAAACATGTACACTTTCCTGCAGACCACTGTCTATGGTATTGATGTGGACAGCACAAAAGAAAATCCAAAAGTGAAAGAGTTAAGAGCAAAGTTCATGAACAGGAGCTAAGGGTGAAGTTTATATCTGGTGTATCTCGCAAGCTAAAAGACAAGAATTTGACAAATGTATCGGTGTCACATTTGTAGATCATTTCACAATGCACCCAGTGGATTAATCCAGCATCTTAAATATTTTCATGGGCTCTACCCAGGCAAAAAATTTGTTCTCATTTGTGCCCAAGATGCATGTTCATTACAGTTCAGAAGTTTCAAAGGTTTTAGAAAGCATCTAAATAGTTGTCACAGTATTGCTAACACAAGAACAAGTCCAGATTTTCCAAATCCACATCAGTCATATGCTATTGAACATACAGGTCAGGAAGGTGTGCCTCACATGGCTGAAGAGGCACCTTCAACATCTTGTATGTCCAGTGAGCAGGCAAAGGACATGTGTGCTTCAGTTGTAGCAAAGTTACAGGGCCGTGGTGTTTCCAACAATGTTGTGCTGTCTGTTGTTGAAAGCATGGAGGACTATGTCAATGAACTTCATAGGAAACTTAAAGACCAAGTGATGAGTGTGGTGCCAGCCAATAATCCCTGTAGAAATGCAGTGGAAGAGGTCTTCAGCAATGTGTTTAATCCCTTTAGTGAATTAAACACAAACTCTAAATGGACCAAGTATTTTACTGAAAAATGGGGTGTTGTCGAGCCAGTTGAAATTCATTTGGGAGTGAGGTATGATTCAAAAAGAAACAAAATATCTGGATTATTTGAGCAAGTTCCTGTAAATGACACTTTTATTTATGTACCTCTCTTTAAAACATTGGAGTTTATTTTCAAAAATGCTGAAGTTCGCGGTCAACTCGATAAAGCCTCCACTCTGAATGACTTGTATAAGGATTTTTGTGATGGCAAATATTACAAACAAAATCCATTATTTTCAAAATGCAAAGGTGCTTTAGAAATTCAAGTTTATTATGATGACTTTGAAACAGCAAATCCCCTAGGGTCAAAACAAGGCATTCATAAACTTGGATGTCTCTATTTTACATTGCGCAACTTGCCACCAAATTTTAATTTGTCATTGATGAACATCCATCTCATTTGTTTGTTTCGTTCTCAAGATGCCAAAAAATATGGTATTGACAAAATACTTTCTCCATTTATAGATGATGTAAAAATACTAGAACAACGTGGTATGGAAGTGTCATTTACTGAGCAACCTCTCTATGGCACTGTTGCACAAATAACTGGAGATAATTTAGGTTTAAACTCAATTATTGGTTATGTTGAGTCGTTCTCCGCGAACTACTACTGTAGAATGTGTCTTATTGACAAAGTCTCTGCTCAGACAGTCTTCAGTGAAGATGACCCACGACTAAAGTTGCGTACGAAAATAACTAATGAGGAGCACTACAGATATCTTGTGGCGAACCCAAGGGAAGGTTCATGTTTTGGTATTAAACACAACAGCATCCTTAACTCCTTGAGTTATTTCAGCGTATCGGATAATTTTGTGTTGGATATCATGCACGATATCTTGGAGGGTGTAGCACAATATGAAGTAAAGTTGTTGTTTGAATATTTAAATAAGAACTTTATTTCTACTGAAAACATACTTCAACGCGTTTATGCATTTAACTATGGCTTTATGGATAAAAAGAATCGTCCTACTCGCATAAACTTGTTTTGTACTGGTATTGGCCTCAACGCCAGTCAGACATTATGCCTCATTCGGAACATTCCTCTGATTTTTGGTGACGTTGTACCAGAGGGTGACAGGCATTGGCATTTGCTCCTGCTTTTGTTACACATTGTTAATATTGTGTTTTCCCAGTGCGTTACCTATGGCATGACTGTATTTTTAAAACATCTTATTGAAGAGCATCACAAGTTGTTTGTGGACTTGTACCCACAAAATAATCTGATACCTAAACATCACTTTATGATACACTATCCTGAGAGTATACGCCAAATTGGACCCTTGGTGCATGTTTGGAGTATGAGGTATGAAGCCAAACACAAGTTCTTTAAGGAGAGCATAAAAAATTTCAAGAACATAACTAAATCCCTTGCAAAGAAACATCAGATTGCTGTTGCTTATCATTGGGAATCTTTATCAGTAAATGGCATTGAGTCTGGTCCTGTCAAATTCAAAACTTTGACTACTGTAAAACATGGTAACATAATTTCCGAGTATTTTCATATTGAGATGTCAAGTGAAATGCATTTCACAAATTGGGTCAAACATAATGGCATTGAATTTCACACTGGACTTGTTGTTTGCACAGATTTTATCAATGAGCTGCCTGTTTTCAGTAAGATTCTATTTGTATTTTTGAGAGATGGTATTTATTGTCTGGTATCTGAGATGGAAACAACATTTGTGGAACATTTTCATGCTTTTCATGTTGTTGACCAAATGCACAAGGTTTTAGTTGTTAGACTTTGTGATTTAAGACACTTTAAGCCCTTTGATATTCAAATGTCTTACGGTACAGATTATTTTATCTATGTTGTGCCTGATAGCTGTATTGTTTAGATTAAACAGGTTTTTTGCTCTGTTCTGAGCTGATGTGAGATGAATTGTGTGATCATTAAAAAATGTGAAATGGTAGTTGTGTGTGGTCTCTTCCTCTAGATTGACAACTTTACACGAATGATTGTAGATTTTAGCCAATACAGTAGTGTTAATTTGAGGGTATGTTATACATTTATATTTACATATAGTAGAGTTATTTTTGTAAATTTAACACTATAAAAAAAGTTAGAAAACACTTTCAGTGTTAAACTTTTATTCTCTCACAGTGTCCAATGTGTGATTTTAACACTAATTTAGTGTACTTTTAAAACTCTAATGGTGTTAATATTATACACCACAAAAGTGTTGTTTTTTTAACTCTTTCGAAAGTGTTAATTTAACACTGCAGCAGTGGTTCCCATATAAAGTCTGCAAAAGTGTTGATTTTAACTCTGATGGTGTTAAATCTGCACTTTCAAATTTGCAGTGCACTCCTAGGCCTGTTTCATTTTTACATACAGTAGTCTGTGTTGTATATGAGCTTGAGGCTTCTGTCAAAATACCAATTCATAGAAATAAAAATGTAGGTACTGCTTCAAAAACAGTGAATAAAACAGAGGAGTGATCCTGAATGAATTTAATAGAAAATGGGAAGGTGTGAGTGACAGCATGATGGGTTTTCCCATTGACAGTGTGTTTAGTGCACATCATCTGTGGCTTCATTAAAAAAGACTCACAGAAAATGGTGAAAACAGAGAAGCAGGGTGTGAATAAAATCGGCAGATAAGCCTTCACTGCCTTTCTGCCTGACAGCATGCAGATAATCTACAGACAGCTGCCAATGAGGATAATTATACATTAGATGAGTCAGAAACAAGTTTAAGTGATTTTTTTTTTACTTAAATAT
>JBBPBX010020245.1:4498-17347 GCA_038048925.1 Garcialebias charrua | reverse complement strand
ATATATAATATAAAGCCATCCATCATCCATCCATCCTACATATTTACCCTCTTCTTCCTTGTTGTGTCACGCCCATATCCAGCAGTCACTGTGTGAGAGGTGGTGGACACCATGGACAGGTCTCCAGTCCGCGATAAAGACCCATAGAGACAAATTAGACAAACAAGCATTCATTAATCCAACATTTATTTATAGAGGTTAGTTTCATTTAGCCTTGAGGACTCATTTACAAGAGATCAGTTTATTCATTCTCACCTAGGTACAATTCAGAGTTACCAACCAGCCTAATATGCATGTTTTTGGTCTGTGGGAGGAAACTGGAAAACCTGGAGATAATGCATTGGAGAGAACATGCAAACTCCTCCCAGAAAGATCCTCACACTTAGCAAGACACTTGAGTAACATTTTCCCTCCATTTTCTCTCTCTCGTAATTTAAGAACAAAGTACTGTATAGAGTGGGATATTAGAAATATCTTCTGTCCATCTGTCCAACTCTGCAGATTTTGAGCATGATAACGTTCCTACTAGTACTAGTTTTTGCCGGGTGCTGGGTTAGATAGGTGTTCAGTGTTGCAGTCTTGTAATCTTGAGGTTGTGAGTTCAAGCTCTGATTGCTTTAGAAAGGACATTTGGTATTGAACAACTGCTAGCCCTACAGAAGGGTGCAGCCAAAGGAATGAAGCCAGTTACATCAAATAGCTTGTTTTTCTTCTACGTGTTCATGATTTTAAATAGTCCTTGAGGCAAATACAGACCGGTTCCGGCAAGCTGATGGAGGTTGCTCCCCTGGCTTCTCTGAAGTCTTTTTATCATCAAACTGACCCGTTTTTCGAACAGGACTAAAGTATGCCCACCTTCCAGCCGAATTTGTTGTTCAGTGACTCAGAAAGCCAGACGGGACCATCCAAAAATATTATTTTGGCCCAGGACTGGCTGCTCCCACCCCACCGGTCAGTCTGAGCGTATCCTGCCGGCCAGGTGACCCCTCAAGCCCAAGAAGCCCTGGTGGTTTTTTTCCCTCTCTCTCTCTCTGGACCCCAACCAAATTTCTCATCTGGACCTGTGGTTCTGCTTGGTTCCAACAAGAATCACAGGGAGGTATTTTGCTGACCTTTCCGCTGCTTTCTATTTGATTGGCCTTGTGGCGTCTTCATTCAGTGTGGAGGAAGTTAACCTGTGTCCCCGAACCTGTGTCACAGAACCAGAACCGAACCGAGTTGGCTGTGGGGGACTTTGTCTTCATTAAAGCCGGTCTCAGCCTCTGAGCGGCCCGTTACCTTAAAACGAAGGACTGTCCACCTCCGTGGGAATTACTGTGCTCACCTGGAGGAGACGCTCTGCTCCTTTGAAGTGCCGCTGGAACCGGACCAGAGCAGAACCGGGTCAGTGAAGACCTCAGCCTTTCCGGTCAGCATTGCCATTTTTTTAACCGGAGGTGGCCTCTTATGCTACAGAGCATCGGAGCCGGGCTGAAGCAGAACCAGACCTGTTAAATCTTCATCCTCCCCGGTCAGTCTCATCGTTTTTCACCGGGGTTTCACTGGGGTTGGTGCTATGGACTGTGGAGGACCAGATGAGCAGGGTGACGTGCTGAGGAGCAGAGTGAAGTGCGGAGGAGCAACGCTGTTCGGTGCTCGTGAGGAGTCCGGACGGAGTTTTCATCAGATTTCATTGGCCCTGGATAATAATTTTATTCCGGATCACGTTGTTGTTCCCTGCTGACCTGAAACAGGCTAGGACCATACCTTTAATTTCAGGAGGATTTTCTGGCAGCTCACTCTGCTATTTGCTGTAAATTATATGTTTCTACCTGTTGATTCGGGACCCAACTTCTGTTTCCCATGGCTGCATCAATTCATCTTCACAGGGGGGCTGGAGCCCCACTCAGCCCAACTTGAACTGCAGTTGGGCCACCTCGTCGGATTTGTTTGCCCATCTAATTTGTGATGCTTTATAGTCTGAGACTGTTCCGCACCATTCATATTATTGTCATTTTTTTCAAATCTCAGACTATTTGGAATCACTAAATATTTTTAACACATCTGGATCTGCCCATCACTGCAACTTTCACTGTTTTGGGGTTCTAAATGATCGCGTCTTCATTAATGTTTCTCATGGATCAATTATGGGGGTAAATTGTCACACTATTAATTCCTGTAATTACACATCAGTGACAAAAAACTCAGGAAAATGTCTGATAATAATGTTACTGCTCTCAGGGATTTAGCCCAATCCTGGACCCCCACTAACTACAGTACTCCAAATGACTTTGAAAAAAACATGTCAGGGCTTCATTTCCTGCATGTAAACACTCGTAGCCTTCTAAAAAATGTGATACCTTGAAAATTCTGGTCAGTTCTTCTGGGACAGATGTGATCTTTATCTCTGAAACTTGGCTCAACAAATCTGTACTGAATGATGATATGGTAATCAATGGATTTAATATCTATCGCTGTGACCTTCAAAGGGGGGGGGAGGGGGGTTGAGTCACTATTTACATCAGAGATTCTTTGGTTTCCAGTCTTGTGTCTGCTAAAACAATCCCAAACCAGTTTGAGGCCTTAGCTGTAAACATCACTTTGAATGAAGTCCAGATCTTATATTTAGTGGGTTGTTATCATCCTCCCTCAGCAACACCTGAGGCTCTGTCCTCCCTGACAGAATTCCTAGGAAATTTAAAATTCAAATATTTTTTTTTGGCAGGAGATTTCAACATTGACTGGGATAAGTCAACCCCCCTCTGTGATAAATTCAAGGAATGTTGCCTATCACTCTGTAGTGGAACAGCCTGGTCTCTGAAAATTGTGCATTGAAACATATTTTCTTTGAAACCTTCAAGGAAGAGTGGACACTATTTTTATTACATTAATATTGAATCAAATATACAAATTAAAACACAAAACTCTTTAATTTGTGCTAATTCAAATATAATCAAAGCATAACCTTGTGTTATTTGCATGAGCAGTGTTATTCTTCAATATGTTGAATGGTCATTGTTATTGTTCAATTTGGTGTTAATCAAAACTCTGTCTAAGTCGAAGATATGTCAAATTGAACTTTCAGTATTTGTTTAGAAATGTGAGACAGTAATCAGTTTAATCCAGTGACGTGCGGTCAGGGGCGGCAAGTGAGGCCACGCCTCCCCTGGCATCATGAAAAGAAAAAAAAATTTAATTGAATAAATAAATGTAATTATTGTCTTTATCCTTTGATTTGTACTATAAACTTATTTTACTAAAACCTAAACCAGTTTTAAGTTGATTTTCATTCAAAATCGCCAATTTTTCTTATTTAGTGTTCAAATGTACTGAGATGAGACGTGCAGACCTGCGCAGAGAGGCACAGGCAGCTTCACTTCACTCACTCGGGTGACGTGCTGCAGGCAGCTGCTGTGTGAGCGATTTGGGAAGGCAGGAAAATTCCTGCCTCTTATGTCGCTATTAAAATGTCCAAATACTTTTGCTATATAAACTACATTTCTATAGTTTAGCTGGTGAATATAATGTCTCGTGTTTTTGTCTAAACTGTATCTGTGCGCTGAACGATCTCATAAAACGGCTGTGAAGGTGTCAGGTTACATCCACACACACACACAGGCAGGCGAGCCTCTGGAGGCGGGGCTACTGAGCTCAGGGTTCTGTTTCAGCCTGCACTGCAGGAGGAAAAGGAAAAAGAGGAACTTTTCACAATGTACAAATATCTAGAACATTAAACACTTAACTAAAAGTTTTAGTATTTTGTTAACAATTTAGTTTTGATCATTTTTAAACATAAGCACAGAGTTTACATTTTTAACATGATTTCCCAAAACATTCCACAATTCAACTCCCTGTATTGAAATAAACCGTCCCTTCAAACTAGTTCTATACCTTGGCTTTGCAAAAAATTCAGTTCCCTTTAGACTAGCAGCTTTCCCTTAACAAAATACATTTGAACATTTGAGGGTTCTACTAACAAAATATTATAGTCCACCAAATCATTAAACTTCAGTACTTTGAGTTGTTTAAATAATATATTATATTACATTAAGACTTTCTTGTAATAATTCTCACAGCTCTTTTCTGTAAAATAAAAATAGATTTTGTTATAGTTTAATTTAATTTATAAGTAAAAGTAAGACTAAAATAATTTTTTCTCCAAATTAAATGTGCTTTTTTGTGTGCTACAGTTTGTATGTGTAAAGATTGCTGATATGACATTTTAAACACAACCCGTTAACTGCTGCCAATCAAATGGTGAATAAACTACTCTGTAGGGTTCATGTATTATAAAAGAAGAAAATAATGCTATCCAAAGTATCCAAACCACTGAAGAAGCTATGGCAGACAGAAGCCAAAATGTGGAGAACATTTTTTGTCTGTTTTCTATTATACATATGGAAAAAATACTGCACAGTGCCTCACCAGCCATGAACCTCACCGCACGTCACTGGTTTAATCATAAAGCTGGCATCTGTATTCTGTCCTTCTCCTAAACATTTTCTCTAAACAACCTTCTCCTCTTCTGACCTAAAGTAACATCTTTGACCTCGGCTAAACCACTCCTACTCTTGTCACATGGGCCAATGAACGGAGTGAGTTCATCTGATGTCAAGCTCTCTTTAAAAGTTCTAAACTTCCTGGAACCCTCAGTTCTGATGGGAAATTCAAATGAAATGTAACTTTCCCTTAAGCTGTGAACAAGACCATGAGCCAAAGGTCTGGTTCAGCAGCCACGGTGAACAGCAAGTTGCTGTAAACCCACCCAAGCGTTAAGCTCCAAGTTTGAATAGAATTTCTTCTGAGGAATATCTTATTCTTAAAATCAACCGGAATTGACCACTACTTTGGTTCGACTTGATACGGACCTCAGTGAAAAGCTGCAGAGGTAAACATGCTGAAGTCCAGCTGGAACGTAACCAGATCGGAGGACCCTCTTATATCTAGGCTGGTGTATTCTCTTTATTGGAGTTGGGGACCCACTATCTTTGCAAGGTAAAGAGTCGTGTCTACTAAAATGCGCCTGGGTCAAGCGGATGTCCCCCGAGAGTGTGCCATGTTCTGGTCTGACTTTATTCTCACGATAAACTCCTTTTTGCTTTCTTCCACCTCCTTTTTCTATTTTTTATTTTGCCAGTAACAAATAAGTTAAAGCCTTCAGATAATAAGTAAACTACCATGTCATTACTTGTTTTCTGTTGTCCATAATTTAAATCTGCTGACGTTAGTTTATAAGAAAATTGATCAAAACCAATCCGTTTGCACATGTATGATGTAATTTATGATTCTGTTGATTAAATGGTTCCATCTCTGGTGGGTCAACTATAATTAACATTTTTGTCTTTTACATTGTATCTGGTCACACAAATTCATTTGTTTAATCCTGAAAAAGAAGAGGATCTGTGAAATGATTGAAGATAAGGTGTGTCAGGGTAACTCCTACTCATCTTACATTTGGTGTACTGTATGGCTTAGTAAATCTGACCGCTCCTGTACTCTTACAACTCAATCTAACACAACTTATTGACTCTCCCACTAGACCAAACAAAAGCTGTCCTAAATAATCTTCCATCTTAGACATGTTTCTAACAAATACACGTCACAAATTCCCTGGTACAGGTGTATTTGCTGACATTTTGATTGATCATTGTGTAATAGCATCTCTCAGAGATATTTAACTACCACTTTCTAAGCCCAGATTAATTCAAAAAAGTGATTTGAAACGTTTTTGTGAACAGTCATTCCTCTGGGCTCTATCTCACTTTGACTATCAATGTATTCTATTAACCAACGACGTGAACACCGCTTGGAACTACAGTATTTTCATAGCCTAATAGTTTCATTTATTTTGTGAACAAACACGCTCCTTTCTGCGAGTTCAGGATAAAGGGACATGACAGCCCCTGGTTTACTCCTGAACTAGCTGACATCCTGCACAAGAGAGACCATCTTTGGGCCGTAGTGAGAAAATCTGGCTCAGACTCTGATTGGTTTAATTTTCGGCAGCTGAGGAATAAATGCACAACTGCTATCAAAGCCGCAAAACGTTGGGTGGATGGTTGGTATTGTAAAGCGCTTTGGGGCTCCTCACAGGGGGCTAGAAAGCGTTATATAAATAAGCTCCATTTACCATTTACCATTCTTATCTCAGACCTCCAAAAATCTAAACAACCTAAAAAAATCTGGAAAACCATCAAATCTCTCTCAGGCATCCCCCAATCATCTGACCTCCCATCAGAACTTCTTGTTGATTCTGTGTCAAATAAGCACGAGATCCTGAACTGTTTCAACAAATATTTTGTTGCTTCTAGTTCATTATTTGACAGAGTTACTAATGGAAAATCAGCCACTTCATCTAAAAACCAAATTTATACAAATCAAAACCCTCCTACAAGTCAATTCTCAGTTAATCACACCTTTTCTTTTTCTCCGTTCTCAGTTAGTGAGGTAAATAAACTGTTAAAAGGTCTTGATCCTAACAAATCTGCAGGTCCAGATGAACTTCCACCTTATTTCTTAAGGCTGGCTGCTCATATCATCACAGTCCCTGTGACCCACATCTTTAATCTGTCCATAAGCCAAAACTCCATTCCAGATGCTTGGAAAACAGCCTTTGTTCTTCCTTTGCTGAAGGGAGGTGACCCCACCTCACTGAACAACTATCGACAAATCTTGAAACTCTGCATTTTAGCCAAGGTTCTTGAAAAACTGATAAATTCTTAAATCAAAAATTATCTGGACTCATTTATAACATCTTACCTCTCCATCAATCTGGTTTCAGGAAACAACACAGCACAACGACTGCTTCTCTGAAGGTTCTGAATGACATTGTTGAAGCATTGGATGCTAAGAATTATTGTGTTGCACTTTTATTAGACCTGTCTAAAGCTTTTGACACTGTGGATCATAACATCTTGTGTCAAAAGCTCTCAGAAATCAGTTTCTCAGATCACACCATTGGTTGGTTTTCTAACTATCTTTCCGATCGGAGGCAATAAGTTCAACATAATGGTACTTCTTCCAGTTATTTAACAGTCAACAATGATGTACCACAAGGCTCAGTCTTAGGAACCGCCCTCATTGCAATCTACATAGGTAATGCAGGTCAGAGCATCCCTGATGCATCCTTACATTTCTCTGCTGATGATACAGTTGTTTACTGTCAAGCCAAAACAGTTGCTAAGGCTTTCCAGCTTTTGCAATCCGCTTTTGACATCATCCAGTCAGATTTGTTCTGTCTCAAGCTTGTCTTAAATGCTGATAAAACCAAAGTGATGCTTTTTTCAAATAGGAAGTCAGTCCCAGCAGTTCTTCCTCTGATTTTATCCTCAAATGGTGTCCCTATTGAGTTTGTTGATTCCTAAAAGTATTTGGGTATCCTGGTCAATTCGCATCTATTTTTTAAACTCCACGTGGAAAACCTAGTGAAGAAACTGAAAGTTAAACTGGGTTTCTTTTTCAGAAATAAATCATGTCTAACACTGAATGCTAGGAAACACCTTGTATCTGTGACTTTCCTTCCCTCCATTGATTACGGTGACATTATCTACATGAACGATCCTACAAGCACCCTGCAGATGTTGTATGCGGTCTATCATGGTGCACTAAGATTCATAACTGGCTGTGATTATTGTACACACTACTGCACCCTGTATTCACTGGTTAACTGGACATCCTTAACTTCATGCTGACTCTTCCACTGGTACATTTTCATCTTTAAATCACTTCTTGTTTTGCTGCCCTCATACATCTCCTCCTACATGTCTCTGCGTGAGTGCAGTTACAGTGTGCGTTCTCAGGACATGATTACCTGCAGTGTTCCGTTAGTGAGGACTGAGTTAGGCAAAAGGGTCTTCTCCTACTCCGCTCCTGCTTCATGGAATATCTTACAAAAAGATCTGAAGCTCTTGACCTTGACTTCTCTAAATTGTTTTAAGAATCTGTTGGAATCCTAGCAAAAAACAATGCAGACATGTTCCTGTTTTTAGTTTTCAACATCTGCCTTATAATCTGTCTGTTTTGCTACTTTGACATCTTTGTTTTAACTTGTTAAAAAAATCTGTATGCCTCTCTTATGATTGTCTATTGTTGATTGTCCAAGGAAAATCTACTGTTGCTTTTGTCATTATTCTTTGTTTGTAGCCAGGTCTCTCTTGTAAATGAGTCCTCAAGGCTCAATGGGATTGACCTGCCTAAATAAAGGTTGAATGAAAAAATGATCCAAGTGTTTCTTTTAGGATTTAAAATAACAGCTTTGACCTCCATTGTTGTTACTTTTACATGTTCATTGTGACTTGTGATAAGTATAATTACCAGTGATATCAAAGACTACTCAGAGTTGTTCTTGAACAAGTAAGTAATAGAGTGCTATAGGTCAAATTGTGAGAGCTTGAAAACATTTTAGATTGATGATATTATATTTTGTGTGCACTTACAAATCAGCCTATTTCAAGTAGGCAATGTGTATGATCTAAATCATGAAATAAAGGTTAATATTGTTGATTTTTATTAAGCAGGTCAACAATGAAATGAAATGCTTTGGACCGAAAGAACCATCTTGACTCGTCAAAATTAAACAAACAAAACAAATAAACAACAAAAATAAAACAAGAAATACTAAAGCATGCAACAAAAGAGCAGAATAAAGCACCAAAACGTGAAAAAGAAATGAAACATCTACAAGGCCCAAAAGAAGTTCAAGTTCAATTCAAGTTTCTTGTCATTTGCATCAATTGTACAATCAAGGTCCCGGTTACACCCAAAAATATAAAAACTATAAAGTGTAAAAGCAAACCGTATACAAGGATCTAAGACATACACTAAAATGTGTATACAAGGATCTAAGACATACACTAAAATGTGTATACAAGGATCTAAGACATACACTAAGATGTACGCTAAACAAACCCCTAACGGTACACTAAAAGATGTGGTAGTCCCTCGCTAGGGCTGTATACCAAACCGAGCTTCTTTATGGCACAGACCGAACTGCTTTGGTCGTGTATGGATTGAAATATGACTCTTCTTTTGGTGTCAAGTTTCGGTATTGGCTGTAACATGTCACGTGGTTTCAGCACGCAGGCAGGTAACACGCAGGCATATAGCAAACAGACATACGTGTTTACACCCAGTGCTGTATAGAGCTGCTGTACAGCTGTATGTCTATGGTCCTGGTTACGCCCACAGACAGGGTTCAATCATGTGTGTCGTGCATGTGGCGTCGAACAGCTTCAATTTATGAGTGGAAAGTTGCTCCGTGTTTTTCTGCAAGAAGAGAGGAGGACCGCAGCCTCCTCCCAACGTTAAAGTCAGCCTGTGAGTGTTTTAGAGTCTAAACGGCCTGATTCAACATTCCACAACCGGACTCCTCTTCATCAAATAACTCCAAAGACGGAGCTGTGTCTGGGATTTCAACTGGTAAGTTTACATTTGTTAACGTTACTGCAGCTTAATACGTGCGTCGTGGTGAGTTAAACTAGGATCCATGTAACGCTAACTTTAGGATATTAGTGTGGAGCTTTATTTTATGGCTATGTAGCTAGATAAACTCAGAAGCTAACTTTTTTATTTTCCCTTGTCCTGTCCGGCTTTGTGTCACTCAGAATTATTGTCTGAGTGTCAAGGTGAAGCCCAACAGCTTTACTTTCACAAGCAGAGCATTATGGCTGGCCTTAATGCTCCAGTTGATATATAAATAAAACTTCATTAGAATTTGTTTTAGGTTTGTTTAAGATGCAATGGACATGGGGATGAATTGACAAAGAAGAAAACAAAGGTAAAAAATTGGGAGAAGGGTTAAAAGGGAAAGAAGGAGAGGAGAGAGAGAGAGTTTTTTTTTTTCTTTCGGCTTCTCCCTTCGTTAGGGGTCACCACAGCGAACTAGTGGCATGAAGACTTGGCAATTGTTTTTATGCCGGATGCCCTTCCTGACAAAACCACAGACCACCGGGCTACCACAGCGAAGCCGCTTTCGCATTGGCCAGCCCTCAATGGCCCGGGCCGCCCCCGGTTTGCCCATAGCCCGAACTGGCCCGCCCGCGTTCATTACGCATTATGTAGAGAGCAGCCTTGAAGTGGGTGGGGTGTTCAATTGACGTGGGTGGAGTGTTCACTTGACGTGGGTGGAGTGTTCTTTTAAGAGCGGACACGCCGCTAAAAATGTTTGTTAGCTGAATACAGTGTATATATATTAGTGTTTCTGAGTTAAATTTTTGTTAATGACTGATTACAATTCAGCTTATGTTAGGACGTAAATAACACAAAGCGCGCACCCATAGCCTAAAGAGCATTTCCGCCTTTCTATAAAGTTCTATAAAATATAACTAATATTCTCTAACTCTTGCGCGTAGCCAGGGTTTTAAAATATAACTGATAATCTCTAAATCCTGTGCACGCCAGAATTTTACAGGCGGAAAATCCTTCATAAGAAAGGTTGTCTCCAAAAAAACTAATAAGCCGCTGTGGCATAAAGGGATAAGCACTTGGCTTTAAGCACACGTTTTATCTTGACCCGTAGGCTACGAGTTTGAATCTCAGCTGGGTCAAGTTATTTTATGTTTGTCTTTTATTGGAGAAAATAAAAAGAAGTAGTTAAAATTCTGGCGCGCACAGGATTTAGAGATTATCAGTTATATTTTAAAACCCTGGCTACGCGCAAGAGTTAGAGAATATTAGTTATATTTTATAGAACTTTATAGAAAGGCGGAAATGCTCTTTAGGCTATGGGTGCGCGCTTCGTGTTATTTACGTCCTAACATAAGTTGAATTGTAATCAGTCATTAACAAAACTTTAACTCAGAAACACTAATTCAGCTAACAATTATTTTAGGGGTTTCTGTAGTTAAATATTAATGAAATCAGCTCGCGCTGAGGTTGTTTGAATCAGTCCCGCCCCTGCTGCAAACAACGAATCAAATGTGAGCAGTACATGACATCAAACTGGGTCCGTGGGGCCGGCCCGATAAGAACCACGGTTGAGATGGTTCAAAAACAAGGACGGATCCCGGGCGGAAAAGGAAAATGCGAACACGCCAAACCCGGGTTAGAAGCAGGGTGGAGCCGGGGAGAGCCGGAAGGGCTGGCCAATGCGAAAACGGCTTCTGTGTGGAGCAGAGAGCTGATATTTAGGGTTCCCGGGGGAGCAAATGGTGTGGGTTAAGGACCTTGCTCAAGGGCCTAGAGTGGGGCAGATGAGGGTGGAGACAGGTGTGACCGCTTCACCTGTCCCACCCACATCTTTTTGCTGTTGTCGGTACCGGGGCTTGAACCGGCGATCTTCCGATCACAAGCTCACCTTCTTAACCTGCGCCACCACAGGTATAAAGAGAACATAAATCAACATAATTGAAGTCTGCCTCTAGACCTGAGGAAAGAAAAAAAAAGACTAAACTGAGAAACCACAACAACTAACACCATATATAATGATACTTATAACATCATTAGAAAGTATTTTATATGGTACATGGTAATACAAGAGTGTATTTAGTGGCCCCCACCACCCAACTGAGTGTGTATCTAATAAACACCTGAATCTAACCACCTGTGTGAGCATGCTTGTCACTATAAAGTTTCTCCATAAGAATGTTCAATAGTGGATGTGGGGACCCACAGACCTGCCCCCACAGGACACAATGGTAACAAAGGGAGGACCGTAGCAACAGACACACAGCGGCCCCCAAGCCTGGAGTCCCGGGAGTCCCCCAACAGGGACAATTGCACCTCCAAAGAGGGAAACCCCGGGCTACCCCCAGCAACCACAATGCAGAGACCCCCAAGAGGCTGCAGCGACGAGCCCACAGGCCCCGCCGACAACCTGTCTCTCCAGAGTAGATCCGGCCATGGACACCAAACCCCACGTCCAGAGGTCATACCACCCCCCAACAGAGGCCGGACAGAGGCACCCAGGCCCCGGCAGGCAGTCACCAGGGCAGGCCAGCACACACCCAATCACCCAGCCCAGATGCCAAGAGCCACCAATACACCATCGGCAGGAGGCCCACCACCGGAGGGGAGCGTGATAGGGGGAAGTAGACCCCACCTTAAATGGGCGGTCCAAACTGATCCAAGAGAGGGGACTTAGAAGCTAACTAAAGATTGACAGTAACGGATAAAGCTTAGCTTGTAAAAATGTGCTCATTCATCCAGTCAGATGGTTAAACAGTTCACCTGATGTTCACTGTTTATGCTAATGTTCTCCTCACAGTTGCCTCTGACCTTGATGTGAGGAGGACAGAGACTGACAAAATAAATGCGAGATGTGTAGCAGTGAGCATTAGACACTGACGTGTCACTGGTTTGCAACTGTTCTTTTGACCTGGAAATTATTTGTTTATTTTCATGTAAGAAATCTATTTAGAATAGAAAAATACCAAAGTAAAAAAAGAAAACTCAAGATTTGTACTGTAAAGTGTAACGTCATTTTCTTCTTGCTACAATTAATATGAATTGCAAATTTGGTACAGAAAAAAGAACCTTTCAGAAACCGATATCAATTTTTTTTTAGAAAGGTACCCAGCCTTATCCCAGCTTGTTACTTCACGTGTTTTCAACGTAAGACTGGATATGACACACAAATGGTTGATTGATGGCTGAGCTGCATGATCTGCATGGAATTTTTATTTAAAATAAATTTTAAACTATTTAGCACACAGCTGCAGGAGAAGCTTCCTCTTGCATGTCAGGATATCCGCTCAGCAGCGAATAAGTGGGCGTGGCTGAGAGCACTGGCAGGTGGTAGATAGCAGCCGAGGCAGAGAGCTGAGCTCATGACATTCTGTGCTCTTTTAGAGCATTTAGAGTTTAGAAACAGTGTTTAGAATATGAAGAGTTTAAAACACCACATATATATATATATATATATATATATATATA
>JBBPBX010020244.1:20405-43571 GCA_038048925.1 Garcialebias charrua | reverse complement strand
TATATATGCATATACATATAATGTACAGATAGACATATACATGTAAATATAACATGTTCAACTGAAGTTGTGTGTGTTTGTGTGTGTGACCGTTTTGTGGTTTTTAAGGACAGTGTTTTGTCAGGACAGCAATACGCTATACAGTAATCAGACAATCAGATAACAGCTCATTACTGTCCTGACAAAACACTGTCCTTAGAAACCACAAAACAGTCACACACACAAACACACACAATTTTAGTTGAACATGTTATATTTACATGCCTATTACACGTATATGTAAGTGCCTATTTACATGTATATGTAAGTTCCTATATACATGTAAATGCAAATGCATATATACATGAATATGTAAGTGCATATATACATGTAAATGCAAATGCATATAAAAATGTAAATACATACAGTATATGTATATATACATGAATATGCATATATGTACATATGCATAAACATATAGATGTATATATATATATATATATATATATATGTATATACATATGCTGTACAGATAGACATATACATGTAAATATAACATGTTCAACTGAAATTGTGTGTGTGTTTGTGTGTGTGACTGTTTTGTGGTTTTTAAGGACAGTTTTTTGTCAGGACAGTAACGAGCTGTAATCTGATTTATTGTCTGATTGTTTATAGCGTATGACTGTCCTAACAAACCACTGTCAATAAAAACCACAATACACTCCCATACATACACAATTGAACATTAAGGTTGATGAAACCATACATAGCAAGTAATTCTGTTTAGGAACACAAGAACTAAAATGTACCTTGGTATTCGTGTTTAAAGGAAGTTGATCCGGCTTCTGGCTACCTGCGATCTCCTGACTCTGGACGTGTTCACATGTCATCTGTAACAGATCATTTATACTTATCTTTAGAAGAAATTCTACATTTTGATGATAGCTGCTGTCCTATGCAAATAAGAAACATTACACAATTGTTTGGTTCATCATATTTATGGCTATTCTGTAAATAGTAAAAATAGAAAAATGACATTCTTTAAAGGAGTACTTTTTCAGTGTCAACTATCCTTCCTCGATGCACTTGCACATACCTTTATTTTGCTCTTACAGAATGTTTTGTTAGCAACTGAAACCTCTGTTGGAGTTGGTGCCTCAAAATCTTGCCCATCAGAAGACATTCCATGTAATGTCTGTTGAGATTTTGATCACATAGTAGGAAAGAATTAAAAATATATTGTGGTGAAACATATGTTGTAAACCTGTATGATTAAAAAACTATTTTTAATCATGATTACATTCAAAAAGTAAAATTTAAATCACCTTGCATCTCCATGGCCATTCTGAGTCGCCGTAATTATAGGTGATCTCATCTCCTTCATTGATGGGTTTAGTTGCAAACAAACATAGATGGGGCTTTTTGTTTACAACTGTGTACCTCATCTTTGCATTTGGGTTTATATGGTCATCATTTACAAGCCTTCCAAGTGACCCGTCCTCGTTTGCTGCATCAACACTACAAATGCATAATGCATATTTAAAAAAAAATAATCTTGCCAGCACTATAAATTACCTTACAATTAATAGCCTTTTATAAGTCATGTCAGACACAATGATAGGTTATTCTTA
Source organism: Garcialebias charrua (assembly GCA_038048925.1). Lineage (NCBI taxonomy): Eukaryota > Metazoa > Chordata > Actinopteri > Cyprinodontiformes > Rivulidae > Garcialebias > Garcialebias charrua. The sequence continues at coordinate 41,961 of JBBPBX010020244.1, read as the reverse complement.
CATACTCATACATACTCACCACAATATTTTTCCATCGAAGTAGAATTCAAACAAAAACACTTTCTGTGATTCATCATAAACTTGTTGCCTCCTCTCACATTCCTCCTTGGTGATCAATTCACCTCGATATTCCAAAAGAAAGTCATCTTTTGCAAAGGATTTTTTAGCAAAGATTCCACGACCTAGTTATACAAAAATAAATTATAGGAACAATTGTATTTTTTGTTAACACTAATAAAGCTCCACATACTGTACCTTTAAGTTCACTGATAAATTTGATGACAAGGCCCTCTTTGTCCTTTTGATTTTTGACATGATTGTTTGCATCTTCCTTTGGGCTCTGTCTTTTTTGCCTTTGCATGTTTCACTGTCATAAAAAAATGCAATTTATGAAAAGAATGTCAGAATTACTGCCTTCATTTTCAGGGCAAACAATGCTGAAATTTAGGTTACAGATAAGCCAATGTAGACTGGGAAACTGGGGAGTCAAGTCTCCCCACCATCACAGACATCTACACCTCCAGATGCAGGAAGAGAGCCACCTGCATCATGAAGGACCCCACTCACACAGCACACACAGTCTTTGCCCCACTCCCCTCAGGACGGAGGTTAAGGAGCATGGAATGTAGAACCACTAGACAGAGGAACAGCTTCTACCCTAAGGCTGTTAGACTCATGAATAAATAAATAAGAATAATTACTGCAAAATATCACATCATGCTGATGCTGATCTGTTTTCTTGTTGCAATGTTCATTTGTGACCATCTGTTCATACAGACTCATGTTCCTGCTACTGTTTGTAATGATGTTTTTTTTATTACATTAGTGATTAGTGTATTTCTAGTTGATGTTTTTTTTTTAGTTATATATCCTAGATGTCATTACTGTTTTTCTCTTACATTTTGTTGTTGGATGTAACTGGGACCATGTGTACATAATCTCATTTCATCACATGTACCACATGCAGTGCAAACGACAATAATGTTGTGATTGCTACAGAATGTGGTCTGGCCTTTTCATGTAGAAAAATTCAGGGTCTTCCCTGAAAGAGATTACGTCATGGGATGGATAGATGTTTGATGGATGGATGGTTGATAGATGGATGTTTGATGGATGGATGGATGGATGGATAAAGCATGGACCTCAGTCAGTAAAGATTCCATCTGTCTGGGTTCAGGAAGGCAGGATGTTTGATGGATGGATGGATAGATGGATGGATAAAGCGTGAACCTCAGTCAAAGAATACATCTGTCTGGGTTCAGCAAGGCAGGATGTTTGATGGATGGATGGATGTTTGATGGATGGATGGATGGATATTTGATGGATGGATGGGTGGATGGATGGATAAAGTGTGGACCTCAGTCAGTAAAGAATCCATATGTCTGTTTTCAGGAAGGCAAGATGTTTGATAGATGGATGGATGATGTTTGATGGATGGATGCATGGATGGATGGATGGATAGATGGATGTGTGGATGTTTGATGGATGGATGGATGGATAAAGCGTGGACCTCAGTCAGTAAAGAATCCATCCGTGTGGGTTCAGCAAGGCTGGATGTTTGATGGATGGATGGATGTTTGATGGATGGATGGATGTTTGATGGATGTATGTATGTATGTATGGATAAAGTGTGGACTTCAGTCAGTAAAGAATCCATCTGTCTGGGTTAAGGAAGGCAAGAGGTTTGATGGATGGATGGATAGATGGATGGATGTTTGATGGATAGATGATGGATGGATGTTTGATGGATGGATGTTTGATAGATGGATGTATGTATGTTTGATGGATGTATGTATGGATAAAGCGTGGACCTCAGTCAGTAAAGAATCCATCTGTCTGGGGTCAGGAAGGCAGGATGTTTGATGGATGGATGGATAGATGGATGGATAAAGCGTGGACCTCAGTCAGTAAAGAATCCATATGTCTGAGTTCAGCAAGGCAGGATGTTTGATGGATGGATGGATGATGTTTGATGGATGGATGGATGTTTGATGGATGTATGTATGTATGGATAAAGCGTGGACCTCAGTCAGTAAAGAATCCATCTGTCTGGGTTCAGGAAGGCAGGATGTTTGATGGATGGATGGATGGATGTTTGATGGATGGATGGATGGATGTTTTATGGATGGATGTATGTATGGATAAAGCGTGGACCTCAGTCAGTAAACAATCCATCTGTCTGGGTTCAGGAAGGCAGGATGTTTGATGATGGATGGATGATGTTTGATGGATGGATGCATGGATGGATGGACGGATAGATGGATGGATGTGTGGATGTTTAATGGATGGATGGATAAAGCGTGGACCTCAGTCAGTAAAGAATCCATCCGTGTGGGTTCAGCAAGGCTGGATGTTTGATGGATAGATGGATGGATGTTTGATGGATGGATGGATGTTTGATGGATGGATGTATGTATGGATAAAGCATGGACCTCAGTCAGTAAAGAATCCATCTGTCTGGGTTCAGGAAGGCAGGATGTTTGATGGATGGATGGATGGATGTTTGATTGATGGATGGATGGATGTTTGATGGATGGATGTATGTATGGATAAAGCGTGGACCTCAGTCAGTAAAGAATCCATCTGTCTGGGTTCAGGAAGGCAGGATGTTTGATGATGGATGGATGATGTTTGATGGATGGATGCATGGATGGATGGATGGATGGATAGATGGATGGATGTGTGGATGTTTAATGGATGGATGGATAAAGCGTGGACCTCAGTCAGTAAAGAATCCATCCGTGTGGGTTCAGCAAGGCTGGATGTTTGATGGATGGATGGATGGATGTTTGATGGATGGATGGATGTTTGATGGATGGATGTATGTATGGATAAAGCATGGACCTCAGTCAGTAAAGAATCCATCTGTCTGGGTTCAGGAAGGCAGGATGTTTGATGATGGATGGATGATGTTTGATGGATGGATGGATGGATGGATGTTTGATGGATGGATGTGTGGATGTTTGAAGGATGGATGGATGGATGCATGGATGGATGGATAAAGCGTGGACGTCAGTCAAAGAATCCATCTGTCTGGGTTCAGCAAGGCAGGATGTTTGATGGATGGATGGATGATGTTTGATGGATGGATGGATGTTTGATGGATGGATGTTTGATGGATGGATGTTTGATGGATGGATGGATGGATGGATAAAGCGTGGACCTCAGTCAGTAAAGAATCCATCTGTCTGGGTTCAGGAAGGCAGGATGTTTGATGATAGATGGATGGATGTTTGATGGATGGATGTTTGATGGATGGATGGATGGATGTTTGATGGATGGATGGATGGATGTTTGATGGATGGATGTGTGGATGTTTGATGGATGGATGGATGGATGCATGGATGGATGGATAAAGCGTGGACGTCAGTCAAAGAATCCATCTGTCTGGGTTCAGCAAGGCAGGATGTTTGATGGATGGATGGATGTTTGATGGTTGGATGGATGGATGGATGTAAGTGCCTATTTACATGTATATGTAAGTGCCTATATACATGTATATGTAAGTGCATATATACATGAATATGTAAGTACTGTACATATATACATGAATATGTAAGTGCATATATACATGTAAATGCAAATGCATATAAAAATGTAAATGCATATATGTATATATACATGAATATGCATATATGTACATATGCATATACATGTATATACATGCATATGCTGTACAGATAGACATATACATGTAAATATAACATGTTCAACTGAAATTGTGTGTGTTTGTGTGTGGGACTGTTTTGTGGTTTTTAAGGACAGTGTTTTGTCAGGACAGCAATACGCTATACAGTAATCAGACAATCAGATAACAGCTCATTACTGTCCTGACAAAACACTGTCCTTAGAAACCACAAAACAGTCACACACACAAACACACACAATTTCAGTTGAACATGTTATATTTACATGCCTATTACACGTATATGTAAGTGCCTATTTACATGTATATGTAAGTGCCTATATACATGTAAATGCAAATGCATATATACATGAATATGTAAGTGCATATATACATGTAAATGCAAATGCATATAAAAATGTAAATACATACAGTATATGTATATATACATGAATATGCATATATGTACATATGCATAAACATATAGATGTATATATGCATAAACATATACATGTATATATATATGTATATACATATGCTGTACAGATAGACATATACATGTAAATATAACATGTTCAACTGAAATTGTGTGTGTTTGTGTGTGTGACTGTTTTGTGGTTTTTAAGGACAGTGTTTTGTCAGGACAGCAATACGCTATACAGTAATCAGACAATCAGATAACAGCTCATTACTGTCCTGACAAAACACTGTCCTTAGAAACCACAAAACAGTCACACACACAAACACACACAATTTCAGTTGAACATGTTATATTTACATGCCTATTACACGTATATGTAAGTGCCTATTTACATGTATATGTAAGTGCCTATATACATGTAAATGCAAATGCATATATACATGAATATGTAAGTGCATATATACATGTAAATGCAAATGCATATAAAAATGTAAATACATACAGTATATGTATATATACATGAATATGCATATATGTACATATGCATAAACATATAGATGTATATATGCATAAACATATACATGTATATATATATGTATATACATATGCTGTACAGATAGACATATACATGTGAATATAACATGTTCAACTGAAATTGTGTGTGGTTGTGTGTGTGACTGTTTTGTGGTTTTTAAGGACAGTGTTTTGTCAGGACAGCAATACGCTATACAGTAATCAGACAATCAGATAACAGCTCATTACTGTCCTGACAAAACACTGTCCTTATAAACCACAAAACAGTCACACACACAAACACACACAATTTCAGTTGAACATGTTATATTTACATGCCTATTACATGTATATGTAAGTGCATATATACATGTATATGTAAGTGCATATATACATGTATATGTAAGTGCATATATACATGTACTGTATATGCAAATGCATTTAAACATGTAAATGCATATATGTATATATACAAGAATATGCATATATGTACATATGCATAAACATATAGATGTATATATGCATAAACATGCATATACATATAATGTACAGATAGACATATACATGTAAATATAACATGTTCAACTGAAGTTGTGTGTGTTTGTGTATGTGACTGTTTTGTGGTTTTTAAGGACAGTGTTTTGTCAGGACAGTAATGAGCTGTTATCTGATTGATTGTCTGATTGTTTATAGCGTATGACTGTCCAAACAAACAACTGTCCATAAAAACCACAATACATTCCTATACACACATAATTGAACATTAAGGTTGATGAAACCACACGTAGCAAGTAATTCTGTTTAGGAACACAAGAACTAAAATGTACCTTGGTATTCGTGTTTAAAGGAAGTTGATCGTGCTTCTGGCTACCTGCGATCTCCTGACTCTGGACGTGTTCACATGACATCTGTAACAGATCAGTTATACTTATATTTAGAGGAAATTCTACATTTTGATGATAGCTGCGGTCACATGTAAACCAATAAACATTACATGATTGTTTGTTTTTTGCCAAAGTATCCATCTCACATAAAGGAAAGATGGATGGACAGAGTATTTACAAAACTCACATGTTACATGTTGTCCGGAGCGGAAACAGCTGATCAGTCACGTGACGTGAATGTTCGCTTCGGCAGCACGAGTCGGCAAATGTGTTTCCATCTGTCGCTGTGCGCATCTGCTCATTTTCGAACATCCCAAAAACCACCTCAAGCGAGCGTATAAACTTTTTGGCGAACTTGAGAAAGTAAATACGGATTTTGCCGTTTCCATTAAGCTTTTCTGCTGCAATACTTCAAAATGCGCACCTAGAAACCTTGATGGAAACACGGTTTGTGAAAGGAAGAGCTTTCAGTTGGAAGCGTTTTTATTTTTCTTCCAACTGTCAGGCTTTCGGAGACCAAAGAAATGGCGTGTTTTCTTCCAGAAGGATTTCTTTGTCTCTCTGGGCTGAACCTCGGTCATCTCCGGCAGGGATTTGGTCTGGACCGAAGCCTGAATCTCTTCGTTGAGCTGGCTTAAAAACGTTTTTGATAAGACTTTAAGCGCCTCAACATCCAAGCCATTGCTGACTTTGAGTTGGTCGTACGATGTTGATATTAGTTCCAGCTCTTGTTTCTGCTTCGACTCTGCGTCCTCTGCGACCTGACACAGAGCCTGGATCTCCACCTCCATGGTCAGTTTTAGAAGATCCTGCTGGCGCTCTTTTTCTGTGACCTGATCCTGTAATGTCACAGTCTGCTGATGAAGTGAGGCAACTTCCAGTTGGTATTTGTTGCTCAGTTCATCAATTACCAGTTTGGCGTCATCCAGCAGCCGCTGGAGAGCCTCTGTTTTCTCTTTCTCCAGCCGGAGTTCAAAAGAAAACTTGTCTTGGCTCACGACGTGAGCCACTTTGAGCTGGTCACAAGAGGCTGACATTTGTTCAAGCTCTTGTTTCAGCTTCCGCTCTGCGTCTTCTGAGATCGTACGCAGAGCCTGGATCTCCTTCTCCATGGATTCCTTCAGAAGATCCTGTTTAAACTGGTTTTCCGTGGCCTGATCTTGTAACGCCACAACCTGCTCACGAAGCAAGGCAACTTCCACTTGCTGTATGTTGCTCATTCGATAATTCAGGTGTCTGGCTTCATCCAGCAGCCGCCGGAGAGCCTCAGTTTTGTCTTTCTCCAGCCGGAGTTCAGACGAAAACTTTTCTTGGCTGATCACATGAGCCACTTTGAGTTCCTCATAGTCTTGCTGAAGGAGCTTCTTCTTCTTTTGCTTAATGGAACTCTGTACCTGGGAGCCAATCTTGGCAGAACTTAGAGTTTCTGCATCAGTGTATTTCTGCAGTTTCTCATATTGCTGCCGGACCTCCTTTTCTTTTTTTATAAAGATCTCTTTGAGGTTTTTTTGCTTTTCCAACTGGGCCTTTGTGTCTTGAAGCTCTTCCCACAGCTGGTTAGCTCGATGGTTCGCGTTGCACGACCTTCCCCTTTCTTCATTGAGAAGGGCGTTCAGCCTATCGATCTCGTGATGGACCGACGGTTGTTCCATCCAGGCTCCCTGGTTCCTGCCTCGTCTCGAATTGGGTTGTCTCTGATAAGACATTTTCCAAAATTCGCTGCCAAAAACTTGTGGTACACTAAAACGATCCTTCTCTTTGAAGAGTTTTAAGTGATATGAGCTTAAGAGACGCGTTCTGGTTTATATACATGTACACGATGACATCACTTGGCATCATCATGTGACATGATGACATCCTTTGATCCTTGATGTCTATGTGACATCATGATGATGTCACAGTAGACATCAAAGGGTCTTTGTTCTGTTGATGTACAGTACTCTGCCTGTGTGTTCTGTTATTGTTTGTTTATTTTTAAAATTACAATCTGTTATTGTTTGTTTATTTTTAAAATTACAATCGATTTTGGTTTGTTTATTTTTAAAATTACAATCTGTTCTTTGTTTGTTTATTTTTAAAATTACAATCTGTTCTTTGTTTGTTTATTTTAAAAATTACCATCTGTCTTTTACTAAAATAACGATAAAAATAGAATACAAACAACAACAATAAAAACACACATAACAAAAACTAATAATTTGGATAAAACTATTTCCAAGATGTAGTTTTAAGTAATTAGACTTTAAGCAATAAGGATTAATCATGGAACAACTTGTCTAAAATAAAATAATTATTGATATAATAATAATAATAATAATGATATAAGAATTATTGATTTTGTATCAAATGTATAACAATTTAGATCATGTTTAGCCAAAGTCGCACTGATGTCATCAAGTCGGTTGAAGGCTCCTCTTCACTCTCCTCCAAATAGGGCTTCAGTTTCACTGTTGGTGGTTCATATCAACACATACAGTCAATAAATGTCCAGCATCTGTCCGTCCGTCCATCCATCCATCGTCTGTCTGTCCATCCATCTGTCCATCTGTCTGTCCATCTGTCAGTCCAATAGTCTGTCCATAATCTACCTGTCCATTAGCCTGTCCATCTGTCCATCCATCTGTCTGTCCATCTGTCAGTCCAATAGTCTGTCCATAATCTACCTGTCCATTAGCCTGTCCATCTGTCCATCCATCTGTCTGTCCATCTATCTGTCCATCCGTTAGTCTATCCATCTGTCTGTCCGTCCATTAGTCTGTACATCCATCTGTCCATCCGTTAGTCTATCCATCTGTCCATCTATTTATCTGTCCATCTGTCTCTCCAACCATCCATCCGTCTATCCCAGGTTATAATAATAATAATAATAATGTATTTTCCTGTCATCTGCGTATGTTTCCCATACACAGACGAAATTCGTCTCTGCATTTAACCCAACCACCACCAGGTGGTGCAGTGAGCAGCCCGAAAGCGCCCGGGGAGCTGGAGAAATAGGTGTGCACTCATAGACACCGCAAGGTGGGTAGTGGCCGGGACGCGAACCCGCGTCCTTCGGGTCCCAAGTCAAAAGCCCTGCCACTAGACCATCTTGGCTCCTAGAGAGAGTATCAGGCTTCATTGATGCTATGCACTAAAATCAAACAATAAGATTGATATTATAAGCCGAGATTTTAGAAGGAAACCCTCAAAAGCTTTAAATAACTTGAAGATCTTGAGAACTAATAATCAGTCGGACTATATACAGAAAACAATCTGATTAAAAATCTACACGGCTGCAGTAACCGATGGAGATTGTTGTTGCTGAAGACGAATCTTCAAACAAGAACTCCGTTTTCTCCAGCCTATGCAACAAAGTACAGTACAGTAGTTTTGTTGTTGAGTCATATTTGTCCAAAAAACAAGACTCAGATTAAAATCAGATAACATTTAAGACAAAATAAAAAAAATTGCATTTTGAAAAAGTTTATTTTTATTTTTTTATTTTTTTACTAAGGCGTATCTCTCATGATAAAAAAAAATGTGAATCCTTTTTAAACCGTTTCAGAGCAAACAGGAAACAAATTCACGCTGGATAAGAGTTTAAACACAACCTTACAACAATGGGTTCACGTTGGAGGAATCGGCTTGTGTAGCAAAGCGTTTAATCCCTGCATAGTGCTGTTTCATAACGACGGCTAAAACTCAAACCAAGAAAAGCGCAGGTGGGAGGAGAATAGACTGGTGAGAAAATGTCCGTGTGAATCTGTGTGCTTGTAGCTGAAGTCGTTGTACTATATACCTGTGCTTGTGATGTTGTGCACCACTTTCTTGCCTAATATCTAATTTATTCCAGTTTTCACTTTTTGTCCTCTCAGGGGTGTGTTTTTACAGTTTTCTTTGACATTGTTACGGCTGGCTCAGGCCGAACACATTAAATGGACAAAGGACACAAGAAGGCAGAATGTAAAAATAAAAAGCTTTATTGAAAACTGCCCGACTCCTCCCTCCAGGTGCGGAGTGCACCGTCTTCTGGCACAGGGCAACAAAAAGGGAGCAAAAATAGACAGACAAAAGTACAAATAATTGGTGGACAAGAGTGAGTCAGCCAAAAAGAATATAACGTCCCCAGCGTCGGCCCAACCCATAAAAACAGGGCCGTCGCAGCCTATCTGGAGACGGACTACCTGACCAAAAGGGGACCCTAGGGGTAAAAGAAAAACGATATAACTGGACTACCGATCTCACTCTGTCATTAGGCAAACCAACAAAAACTCCAAACAGCTCCAAAAAGCTCCAAACAGCTCCAAGCTCAATAATGTTCCTGGTTAAACCAGCTTAAACTAACCACACAGGTCAGCATCCCTGATCAATTATCATTAGCAGGATCCTAATGTCATCAATGCAGCCTTCAGCTACCCAGTGCACTAAGCACAACAAAAGTCAAAAGATGAGCAAACATTCCTAAGTGCAGTAAGCACAGTCAAACTCCACAAGCAAATGAGCTGACACAAATGCAACTAGCAGTCAAGACCAAACATGAGCTAGTAGCCACTCTTTAAGTGCATCTAGCAGTCAAGACCAAACATGAGCTAGTAGTTACTCACCAAGAACCTTCTAAACAGAAGATCAGACTTCAAGACAGGCAGGGGCGGGCGGAGAACACCCCACAGTACCCAAACAGTACTCAAACAGTACCCAAACAGTACTCAAACAGCTCAGCAATAAAGCAACCAAACTCTGAGCTCACAACACTCCGCATTCAAGCACAGTCAACTTGAAGTATATATAGGCGTGGCTCTCAGGTGTTCCTGGCTGAACACACACAAGCCTGATCACAATCAGACTAATTAACTAACAAAACATGACTGCAGTCAACATACACAAAAAACAGCAGGTGTCAGCATGGCAGCTTCCTCAGGATATGTAACACCTCCACCACCAGTGTTTTGTATGGGGGTGATGTGGATGTCAGGTGAAAACATCTCACATCCGCACATGCAAAATAAATAGGACCCTAGAGAGCAACAATGTAGCGGTTGCAACAGACAAACGGACTAAAAACATCATTAAAACTAGTCCGCCTAACCGCTAACATAATCAATGTCATGTTATCTTAAAATGTTCTGAAGCCAAACAGGCGACGCTTGTCTAGGCTTACTCTGTAAGACTTATTTTTGTTAACAGACACCAAACCAACATCAACATCATGACCAAGGATGCCAGTGGGAGAGTGGATACTCTTCATAACAGCCAGAGGGAAACTGTCATTTTCTGCACGTGGCAGCTCCACCATGTCAGCTGCAACAGCACTGTTTCCAGCCACACTGTAAGCAGAGTAGAGACAGTTAGACTCAGAATCATTTGAAACATGTCCAATATAAGGCTGCAGCACTTCATTTCTCACAGACAGTGAAAATGTATTTTCTTCAGACCCATCTCTTGCTTTAGGTTGAGGCGACGGTCCCATGTCATCCACCACCACTTTCTCTTTGATTTCTGTAGTGGCAGAAACGGGACATAAAGGAGCAGGAGAATGTGTCACGTGTGGCTTCATCTCTCTTAGGCTCACTGGGACATCCTCTTCCTCAGAGCTAAATAAAAAACATTCCCTTAGTTCAAAGTCATCCTCCTTTAGCTCTTCTAAGTCTATTATGTCCTCATCTGACTGAACTATGGTTTGTTCAGTTTTAAGTTCAGTGTCAGGTTTAGTTTCATGTTCAGTGTCAAACATCTGTAAGAAACAGTCACCAAGATCGTCATCTACTTCTTGAAGATGAAGCAAGAGTTTCACTTCCTCCACTGGAATCGGTTTTGCTTCACAGTTCATCAGGGAGTTTTTACTCAAATTGATCTTGTCTTCTTCCTCCGGTAGATGTTCTTGAGGCGCCCCCTTCTGTTGAGGTGTGAGAGGCACCCGCATAGACACAGATGATGCATCAAAGTTAGGACATGCTAGGGCTGCTTGAGTGCAAAGCACTGGTGCAGTAACCACCGGATGACAGGCATGTTGAATTGTCAGCCTTCTCAGCCGTTCCAAATCCTCTTGTTCCTGAAGACGCTTAATTTCATCCAGAGCAGCTTGAAGTCTCTGTTGCTCAAGCTCTTGTTCTTTCAAGAGAGCTTGGTGTTTAATCATTAAGTTTCTTTTTTTAATTTCGAACTGCTCTAAAATAAGCTCTTTTTCTTTCCTTATTTGTTCATCATGTTTTCTTTTTAAAGCAGCTTCATTTTCCTTTGAATGTCCATAATCAGGCATCACAACAACCCCAAGTTGAATTAATTCAGTCAGCAGTCCACCCTCAAACCAACCATCATGTTCGTATTCTCTAGTGTTGATTTTAAAATGGTTTGCTATATTCAACATCTGCTCTCTCGTGCAGTTCATATAGACATCAAATGTGGGCTGTTCAATAAATTTCTTTAAATTGAACACCATGATGTGGACACAAACAGCTTTTAAGCTGTACCCCTCTTCAAATGACTTTCACTGTAAACAACAGCAAAATCACAGCTGCATTTGAACGCAGCACAATCCAAAAACACACACACACACACACACAGCTGCGTGTTTCAGCTCAATCAGCAACTAGGAGCTGGTCCTGTCAGCTCCAGAGAGAGTGCAAACTACAGCACACAGCTGTCAACACACACCAAATGTATAAAAGGAGCAATTATTTAACTGCGGTCCAAAAACACTTGGCTTCAAAAGACTTCACCACACTCTCAATATTTTAAGCACAAAACTCTCAATGTCTGCTCAAAACCAGAACAAACAACTCAATGTCTCAAAAATCCAGGCAAGGACAAGGATTCAAAAATCCAGACAAGGAGCAAAAGGAGAAGAAGGATCCAAGATCCAGACAAGGAGTCAAAAAGGATTCAAGATCCCGGACGAGGCGCCCAAAATATGTTACGGCTGGCTCAGGCCGAACACATTAAATGGACAAAGGACACAAGAAGGCAGAATGTAAAAATAAAAAGCTTTATTGAAAACTGCCCGACTCCTCCCTCCAGGTGCGGAGTGCACCGTCTTCTGGCACAGGGCAACAAAAAGGGAGCAAAAATAGACAGACAAAAGTACAAATAAATGGTGGACAAGAGTGAGTCAGCCAAAAAGAATATAACGTCCCCAGCGTCGGCCCAACCCATAAAAACAGGGCCGTCGCAGCCTATCTGGAGACGGACTACCTGACCAAAAGGGGACCCTAGGGGTAAAAGAAAAACGATATAACTGGACTACCGATCTCACTCTGTCATTAGGCAAACCAACAAAAACTCCAAACAGCTCCAAGCTCCAAACAGCTCCAAACAGCTCAAAAAGCTCCAAACAGCTCCAAGCTCAATAATGTTCCTGGTTAAACCAGCTTAAACTAACCACACAGGTCAGCATCCCTGATATCAATTATCATTAGCAGGATCCTAATGTCATCAATGCAGCCTTCAGCTACCCAGTGCACTAAGCACAACAAAAGTCAAAAGATGAGCAAACATTCCTAAGTGCATCAAGCACAGTCAAACTCCACAAACAAATGAGCTGACACAAATGCAACTAGCAGTCAAGACCAAACATGAGCTAGTAGCCACTCTTTAAGTGCATCTAGCAGTCAAGACCAAACATGAGCTAGTAATGACTCTTTAAGTGCATCTAGCACAGTCAAGACCAAACATGAGCTAGTAGTTACTCTTTAAGTGCATCTAGCACAGTCAGGACCAAACATGAGCAATCAGCTACTCACCAAGAACCTCAGGTGTTCCTGGCTGAACACACACAAGCCTGATCACAATCAGACTAATTAACCACACAAAAGCATGACTGCAGTCAACATGCCTAAAAACTATAGGTGTCAACATTGGCAGCTTCCTCAGGATATGTAACAAGCTCATTGATACGATCACTGCTAACACTTGACCTGACATGACAGCAGAGCTGCAGTGAAACCTGCAGAGTCCAGCTGTGCAGATGTTTGTGGGCGGAGCTGCAGGATCACTTAGCCCAGGGGCCTACCAGCTGGTTAAGAAGCACTAAAGAAGGAGTTCCCAACCACCGGGCAGGTCACCAGTTCTGGGCCTTGGATCATTTGATACCTTGCCACCTAAAAAGTATATAAAGTTTTATTTTGATTTATTTTTCTAGTTCTTAGTCTACCCTTTTCCGGTTGTTGTGCCCTCTCCGGGTCGGGGAGGAGGTCCTTACCCAAGTGGAGGAGTTTAAGTATCTCGGGATCTTGTTCACGAATGAGGGAAAACTGGAGCGTGAGATCGATAGGCGGATAGGTGCAGCATCCGCAGTGAAGCGGGCGCTGTACCGGTCTGTCGTGGTGAAGAGAGAGCTGAGTCAAAAGGCAAAGCTCTCAATTTACCGATCGATCTACGTTCCCACCCTCATCTATGGTCATGAGCTTTGGGTTATGACCGAAAGAACAAGATCTCGGATACAAGCGGCTGAAATGAGTTTTCTCCGCAGGGTGTCTGGACTCTCCCTTAGAGATAGGGTGAGAAGCTCAGTCATCCGGGAGGGACTCGGAGTAGAGCCGCTGCTTCTCCACATCGAGAGGAGCCAGTTGAGGTGGCTCGGGCATCTGGTTAGGATGCCTCCTGGACGCCTCCCTGGTGAGGTGTTCCGGGCATGTCCCACCGGGAGGAGACCCAGAGGAAGACCCAGGACACGCTGGAGGGACTATGTTTCTCGGCTGGCCTGGGAACGCCTTGGGATTCCCCCGGAGGAGCTGCTCCAAGTGGCTGGGGAGAGGGAAGTCTGGGCCTCCCTACTTAAGCTGCTACCCCCGCGACCCGACCCCGGATAAGAGGAAGAAAATGGATGGATGGATGGATAGTTCTTAGTCTGCATGGTATTTTATTTTGAAAATCAATCACGCTCATCTGTCCAGTTTTCACGGTTTGTCTCAGTTGCTGTTATTTACTTGCAGTGTTAAGCTGTCTACATAACTTTATCAAAAATGAGTAAAAAACAAATGTTGCTGAAGAACTTTAAATAAGGGAAAAGGCCTAAAGATGAGAGAGAGCAGAAATGAGTGTTTAATTGTTTTATGTAAATCCTCTGCTGCTCAACAATCCAGCAGCTGGACCTGCAGGAAGAGCGGCCTCAGCAGCAACATGTCAGACACGTTGCAGTTTCTGCCCACTCAGCAATCAGGACCTGCAGGAACTTGATGTCACAGTGAACCCACTTGAAACTGACGGCAACAAGAGAGAAACTGCATGAAAGAACAGGAATTAGTGTTTGATCAAACTGCAAACAGTGAAGTGTCCAAACGTCACATTCAAACTTCAGTATGTTTAGCAAACAGTTTCCAAAGTCAAAGTCAAAGTCAACTTTATTGTCAGATCTGCAATATGTACAGTGCAGGACATACACAGGACCGAAATTGCGTTTCTCTCAGTCCCTCGGTGCAACAGTAAACATCTAAACATTGAAACACTGAAACATATAATAATAGACATAAGCATAAAATAGTAAAACTAACACTGTCCTGAGTTTTTTGCATAGTGGTATAAGAGTATGAAAATTTACACCAACTCTAAAACTAAAACATTAAACATTTAATGAACATAATACTGTCCTGAGTTTTTGCATACTAGTATAAAAAAGAGTATAAAAAGTATAACTAAAATAAACTAAAGGTTTCTAGCATTGACATTTGCAAAGTGCACATGTTTAGACAGTGACAGCAAACATCTGTCCAGCAGTTTGATCAACTGTTTGACACAAGACAGATGTTCATTGTTGGAATTCATTCATTTGGGAACTCTGGTGAAAAGTAGTAAAAAAAGAGAGACTGTAGTGAAATGTGTTGATGTGACCTGCAGCTCCTGACAACAAGAGAAGCAGCTTGTGGATCTGCTGCAGGTCTGTCCTGCAAGACAGACGTCCCCAACCCTGGTCCTCATGGTCCACTGTCCTGCAGGACAGACGTCCCCAACCCTGGTCCTCATGGTCCACTGTCCTGCAAGACAGACGTCCCCAACCCTGGTCCTCATGGTCCACTGTCCTGCAAGACAGACGTCCCCAACCCTGGTCCTCATGGTCCACTGTCCTGCAAGACAGACGTCCCCAACCCTGGTCCTCATGGTCCACTGTCCTGCAAGACAGACGTCCCCAACCCTGGTCCTCATGGTCCACTGTCCTGCAGGTTTTAGCTGATTTCCTGCTTCAACACACCTGATTCAAATCATTGAATGACCCACTCAGAATGTCATCAAGTTCAGCAGAAGCTGTAAACGACTTCATCATGTCAGCCAGATGTGTTGAAGCAGGGAAACATCTAAAACATGTGGGACAGTGGACCATGAGGACCAGGGATGGAGACCTCTGCTGTAGGACATTACTGCTCTGTCCTGTAGGACATTACTGCTCTGTCCTGTAGGACATTACTGCTCTGTCCTGTAGGACATTACTGCTCTGTCCTGTAGGACATTACTGCTCTGTCCTGTAGGACATTACTGCTCTGTCCTGTAGGACATTACTGCTCTGTCCTGTAGGACATTACTGCTCTGTCCTGTAGGACATTACTGCTCTGTCCTGTAGGACATTACTGCTCTGTCCTGTAGGACATTACTGCTCTGTCCTGTAGGACATTACTGCTCTGTCCTGTAGGACATTACTGCTCTGTCCTGTAGGACATTACTGCTCTGTCCTGTAGGACATTACTGCTCTGTCCTGTAGGACATTACTGCTCTGTCCTGTAGGACATTACTGCTCTGTCCTGTAGGACATTACTGCTCTGTCCTGTAGGACATTACTGCTCTGTCCTGTAGGACATTACTGCTCTGTCCTGTAGGACATTACTGCTCTGTCCTGTAGGACATTACTGCTCTGTCCTGTAGGACATTACTGCTCTGTCCTGTAGGACATTACTGCTCTGTCCTGTAGGACATTACTGCTCTGTCCTGTAGGACATTACTGCTCTGTCCTGTAGGACATTACTGCTCTGTCCTGTAGGACATTACTGCTCTGTCCTGTAGGACATTACTGCTCTGTCCTGTAGGACATTACTGCTCTGTCCTGTAGGACATTACTGCTCTGTCCTGTAGGACATTACTGCTCTGTCCTGTAGGACATTACTGCTCTGTCCTGTAGGACATTACTGCTCTGTCCTGTAGGACATTACTGCTCTGTCCTGTAGGACATTACTGCTCTGTCCTGTAGGACATTACTGCTCTGTCCTGTAGGACATTACTGCTCTGTCCTGTAGGACATTACTGCTCTGTCCTGTAGGACATTACTGCTCTGTCCTGTAGGACATTACTGCTCTGTCCTGTAGGACATTACTGCTCTGTCCTGTAGGACATTACTGCTCTGTCCTGTAGGACATTACTGCTCTGTCCTGTAGGACATTACTGCTCTGTCCTGTAGGACATTACTGCTCTGTCCTGTAGGACATTACTGCTCTGTCCTGTAGGACATTACTGCTCTGTCCTGTAGGACATTACTGCTCTGTCCTGTAGGACATTACTGCTCTGTCCTGTAGGACATTACTGCTCTGTCCTGTAGGACATTACTGCTCTGTCCTGTAGGACATTACTGCTCTGTCCTGTAGGACATTACTGCTCTGTCCTGTAGGACATTACTGCTCTGTCCTGTAGGACATTACTGCTCTGTCCTGTAGGACATTACTGCTCTGTCCTGTAGGACATTACTGCTCTGTCCTGTAGGACATTACTGCTCTGTCCTGTAGGACATTACTGCTCTGTCCTGTAGGACATTACTGCTCTGTCCTGTAGGACATTACTGTTCTAATGTTCTAAAGTTCGTTTGTCCCCCTCTTTCCTTCTTTATCTATATTTCTCCAGCTCAGAAACATTGTTGATGGTGAGGACCTTAGCCTGCTCAGGAGAACCATTCAGTTTTATCAATATTTTACAATTTCTAGTCCATATGGCTTGTATTTTTTTCTTCTTTTTCAGAATCCTCGCTTGGTAAGCAATCCCTGCATTCTTCTTTGTGAGGTGCTAATGTACAAACACATCCGTTAATGTATGGTGTTCCTCAGGGTTCAGTCTTGGGTCCTATTCTGTTCATTTTATACATCACTGTTCATTTTATACATCACCCCCCTTGCAAAGATTATAAATAGCTTCAGAAATGTCTCTTACCATTTCTATGCTGATGACATTCAACCCTATTGCTCCTTCAATGACTCAGAATTACACAAGTTAGATGAATTAGTAAACTGCGTGTCCCATATTAAGGTGTGGTTAGCCAACAACTGCCTTCAGTTAAATTCTGCCAAGACTGAAACCCTGATCATTGCCCCTGAACAGAAAGTTCCTCTAATCAAGCAACACCTCGGTTCTCTGGGCTCCTCTTCTCAGCCGAGCCTCAGAAACCTTGGTGTTCAGTTCGACCAGTCAATGTCTTTGGACAAACATTCAAAGCTCCTGGTCAGAAACTGCTTTTATCACCTGAGGAACATTTCTAAACTGAGGGCAATTTTATCCAAATCTGACCTGGAGATGATTATTCATGTTTTTATCTCTTCTCGTTTAGATTACTGCAATTCCCTTTTTACTTGTTTTAATAAGTCTGCTGTCGCTCGTGTCCAGTTGGTCCAGAACGCTGCTGCGAGGCTTTTAACAGGAACTAATAGAAGGTCTCACATCACACCGGTTTTATATGATCTACATTGGCTCCCTGTTGAATTTAGAATTCATTTTAAAATTTTGGTATTAACTTTTAGAGCGTTAAATGGACAGGCCCCCCAGTACATCACAGAAATGCTGATCCCTTATTCTCCAGCCCGCACCCTTCGTTCTTCAGCATTGAACCTTCTAAAGGTCCCTAAGACCCGGTTTAAAACCGGGGTGACCTTTCCTTTCAGGCCGTAGCCCCCCGGCTGTGGAATGCCCTGCCCCTGTCTCTTCGTGTGACCGCCTCTATTGATTCCTTTAAAACGCAGCTCAAGACACTTTTATTCAGACAAGCTTTTAGATAAATGTTTTTATTTAGTGTTTTTATCAATTGTTCTTGTTTTTATTAGCTGTTCTTATTGTTTTGATTAATCAGCTTTTACTACAGTAATTCTTTTGTCTATTTTAATCTTTTATTTATATGTTGTACAGCACTTTGTGATTTTATCTATGAAAAGTGCTATATAAATAAACTTTACTTACTTACTTACTTACTTACTTACTTACTTACATCTGTACCCTTAAGGTTTTTTTTTTACAACTTTTAGCAGTTCAATTTTGTGTTTTGTACTCACAAATTAAATGATATTTGGTCCTTTGTTCCGTTTATCCAAGCTTGTATTTTGTTTTTGGGGCACTGTGTAACAGGCAGCAATAGCTTTACTATCCAGCAAAATGCTTTTACTGCTGAAGAACCTGGTGACTTGCTGCTCAAGTGAAAGTAGTTCATCTGGTGGTGCATCTTCCCCTTTATTTACGGGGCGGCCGTGGCACAGTGGTAATTGGCAGTCGACCCCCAATCGGAAGGTTGGAGGTTCGAATCCCGCATCTGCCCACCATGTGTCGTTGTGTCCCTGGGCAAGACACTTAACCCCAAATTGCTCCCGGTAGGTCTGGATGGCGCCTTGCAAGGCAGGCTACCACTACCGGTGTATGAATGTCTGAATGTATGGGTGGATGGCTGGTATTGTAAAGCGCTTTGGGGCTCCTCACAGGGGGCTGGAAAGCGCTATATAAATAAGCTCCATTTACCATTTATTATCATCTTCTGCTGTTGTTCTTGCATTTGTGTGGTGTGTCGTCTTAAGTCCAGATATCACCACATCCTCCTTTCTTGTGTACTGTTCCAGGTCCTCCACTCTTTTTTCCAGCTCTTCAATCTTTTCATCCTTTTCTTTGATAATTGCTTTCAGTTGTTGAAATTCTCCAATCAAACGCATCAAGCTTGTTTGTTGCTTCACCACCTTGCTCAGTTCTTCTGACATGACATTCAATGATAGTTTTAGTTCTTCCATGTCTTTTGTCAAGTTTGGAGCCATTTTTACCGCTTGTTAGCTGCTGAAAATCCTGGTAGTTCACTAGGCCTTTTCTGGTTGTTTAAGCACATGTAGTCAAAAGGTGCTTAAAAATTGAAAAATAGCAGAAATGATCCAAACAATTGGATGTAATATGTGTTAATTTTATTTAATACCTTTTACAACCCTGCGGATACCCTGAACTGGATTGGTATCGGCCGATATTCAGATTTAAGTATCGGATCGGATGTAAAATGAATAAATAAATAAGCAGATTGTTGCATCCCTATTGGTGATGTCACGGCTCAGCTCGCTTGGACCCCTTGAGAAGGAGGGCCAGAATTCTCGGGGAGAGCGGGTTCAAAATACTATAGGAAAAGACATTGGGCCTCATGCACAAACATGTTCGTATTTTTATCCTAAATTTCTCCTACTTTTGTTCCTACGAAGCGTTCGTACGAACATGCCACGTCAGATTCAACAAACTCTTCTATCCTCAGGAAAAGTGTGTAAATGGCTGCGCAAATATGATGAATCCCACCTGTTCTATCAACCTGCGCGTGCACGCGGAGAGGTTATTTACATAATCCCCACCCCTCAAAACACCATATAAGGCTATGTTTCCTGCCTCAGGGAGCAGGACGGTCCATTCATAAAATGACAGCGAAAAGTAAAAAGAAGAACTCTACCGGTGCGGAGATTGAAGTTCTGCTCTCTGTGATCAAGAAATGAAAATCTGTCCTTATTAGCAGCGTCACTCATGGGTGTAAATGACCAGCTAATGCCAAAGAATGTATGTTTATAATAAATGTGGACCTTAAAATATACATGCGTCCTGGTGGCCCACTGGGTAAAGCATTGCACCGCTTATCGAGACCTTGTGGGTTCGATTCCCACAGGGATTACTTTTTTTTTCCTTCTTTCTTTAGATTATTTATTCATTCCAGATTTAAAAGACTTTATGCTTCATTTCTTGTTGTATTGTAAATAGTTTACTTGTGTTTTTTAAATCTGAATGAATTAAAAGGAGAAAAAAAAACGTTGTCCCATGTTGGACTTGAACCCATAAGGTTCGGAACTGCGACGCAACGTTCTACTCATTGAGCTATCTGAGGTCTATGACAGCAACAGGAGGAGGTCAACCTAAAGTCTGCGTTACCGAAGTCTGCGTTACCGAGACAAATTCAACTTAAATTAATTCATAATTTAAGTTGGTTTCAGTTTGAGATCTTCATATTAATATTGTAGTGTTAGAAAACGGCATTGATAACAAATTGATTTTAATTTAAATACTTTAATCCGTTAGTCATTATTACATTTAAAATTATAATTCGACTTCAAACAGAACCTATTGTCAAAAACAATTGTGGTGCGTGACTTTTTCAAACTCTAAATATTTTCTAAATGACGAAATATGAAGTTATTAGTGGAGAAATTGCATCTGGATGACAGCAGACTGACGCTCCTAAAATATACGACAGGTCCGGACCACTCGTAAATTTTGTTCATATCTGAAAAAAATCGTAGGATACGAAAACATTGTTGAATGCCACAAATGATCCTAAATCACTCGTACGCACAGTTTAAGAACAAATCTGTGTGTACGAACAGTTCGTGCATGAGGGCCATTGAGCCGGAAATAACCGACCCACGCCGTGACAGTGAAAAAGGGGCATAAGTTCATCTGCATGAGAGATCTGTTAATTAACCAAGTACAGGCAACTAACTGATTAAATAACAATTCTCTCAGGAATTACATGAACAACATTTCATGGGGTCTGACTGTTTGAAAAAACAAAAAAAATATTGGTTGGTTGGTTCTCTCCCCATATTGCACAACCACTGAAACAGTATTTTAGAACCAACATCTATAGTCCAAATTATGATCTACGGTTTAATGTGTTTGTTTCTAAAGTATTCTTAAGAAACTAGGAGCAAATCATAGATTGGAAACTTGTTGAAAATTGTTACAGAATATATTTTACAAAATCAAAACAAATTTTATTTGGGTGTTAGGATACCAGTTTCATCTTTTTTTCGTATTCAAATTTATTCATTTTAAAATACAACACAAAACAATCCTACAAATTAGGCTTATACAACTTATAAATAAAATGAAGGGTAGCAGAAAGAAGAAAAAAAATCTTATTATATCTACCCCTTCTTTCAAACAATCGAATCAAACAACAAT
>JBBPBX010020244.1:0-12857 GCA_038048925.1 Garcialebias charrua | reverse complement strand
ACACACACACACACACACAAACACACACACACACACACACACACACACACACACAACTGTACCCTCACAGTCACCATCTTCTGCCTACATTTACATTAATACCAACATATTCCTACAAAAGAACAATTTTAAAGGCAGAAAAAAATTAGGTTATTTTATTCTGAACAAAGGAGTGCCTATGACAAAAGTCATTTTTAAAGGGGACCAAAGATGCAAAATTCACTTTTTAATGTTTTTTTACTCTACTTTGAGTATTTACTTCTTCAAAAAACAGTCCTAGGGCCAAAGAAATGCACCCAGTGGGATATTTACTCTAAGTATATTTATTTTTCAGGGATATAAATGTCTCGTTTTCAAATCCTGCGGCTTGTGACGTCACAAGCCGCAGCCACAACCCACCAAAAACCTGAGTCCAGCCCCTCACCTAGCAACCCCTGGTTAGGCTCAACCCACTTCAGTATAAAAGACGTGATGGTTGTTTTTCCTGATTTCATCTCATCTTTTGTTTAAATGTTCTTAATTTCATGTGTACAGCACTTTGTTGCAGCTGTGGTTGTTTTAAATGGCTTTATAAATAAAGTATAATTGTTATTTTTATGTTTTAGTTCAATTTTTAGCGTATTAGCGATCGCTCCCAACGAGCAGCTGGCAGACAAAAAACGAGCAGATCACAGCTGCCTGACCATGCAACGAGCGGAGCAAAGCGGGCTGGGATTGGACATGCCGGCGAAGGGATCATCTGCCGCCGGTAGCTCCTGGCTTTTGAGGACCGTTTGTCTGATCAGAGGTTGCCTCATACGGATAAATTATCTGGAAACACTCAGTGAACTTTGTGTATGTGTCTGCGATCACTCCCAAAGTGCTGCATGCAACGAGCGGAGCTAAGCGGAGCTAAGCAGAGCTAAGCGGGTGGAGGAGGAACGAGCTAACATTAGCCTCAGATTCGAGTGGGCTAATGCTAACAGGTGCAGCAAATGGCGGCGCGCGCATACGGCTTTCGGTAAGTTATCTTAAGCTAGCACTAGCCATTTCTAAAGTGCATGAAATGCTAACCTAAACCCTTTGGAGGGCGGAGTTAATGTAAACAGATTTTTGAAGGGCGTGGCCTTCAGAGCTCATTATCATAAACCGGTCGTTTTGAACGGAAGTGAGAAAAGGCAGAACTAGAAAGGGGATACTTTATTATCTAAGAATTATTTTGTGTATTAAATTGAATGAACATGGTCTGGATAGCCCACAGACATACCATAAAAAATTATAAAACCAATATTTGGTCCCCTTTAATATCATCCTTTTGAATTTAACAAAGTAAAGTAACAGCAAAATGACCATTCCAGCGTCAACCTTTAGGAGTTTTACCACTTAGAAAAAACTTTCTCATTATGAAGGTTACTGTTACAAATGACAATTTATTAACGTTTTTGTTGCTAAAAATACTTGAAAATTAAAAACCACGAGTGGTAATAATACAGGCAAACTGCCTGTTATTGAGAAGGAGGCATTTGCTGTATATTTCATAATTATTTTTACGCCGGATGCCCTTCCTGATGCAACCACAGACTTCTGTGTGAAGCACAGAGCTGTAAGTGAAACAAGGCATTTCTTGAGTAGCTGTAAATTATGCTATAATACTGTGCATTTAAACTATTTCTCATTCCAGAAAACGACAACAAACAATGACAGCCTTCATGATGGACAGACATCATGCACACCGCAGCAAGCAGCTGTCTTGACTGAAAGCATCCTCAAATGTTTGTCACTGGTATGAGGCCTCTGTCGATGGTTGAAGACGAAGGCTTCACTACTAGGATCCATATTTTTAATTCAGATTACAATGATCCACACTTTTAATCCAGATTACTCTTCCTTCAAGGACACTTTTAACAAAGTAGCTACATACTGTGCAGGTATAAACCACCACTTGCTCCTGCCGGGGTCGGACGCTTCCCCTCCCACTCTGCTTTGCTTTGCTGCTTTGTCTGTCTGTGAAACTGCTTCTGAGCCTCTATTGCATATCTTCCAAACCATAATTAATTATTATATTTTAATTTATTATTAATTAATTATATTTTAAATATTATAATTATTATTATTATAATTAATATTTGGCCAGTTGGTCCCTCAACACAATTGATAACATTTCTTCAAAGGGAAAACAGGCTTTAGGCATGCCGATTTGCCCTGTTGGCAAGCACGCAGCTGGATATCCCATTGATTTGAAGACTATCTCTGCTGCCATCTGTGGATTTTAAGGACGCATATTTAATTGGATTTACGATAACTGGTTCCTGCTATTTGGATTCAGCTGGTTGCTGGTTTTATCTACAATCAAGGAAGTCATCTGCAGCAAAATGGGACCCAATCATGCTGCTTGCCTTTATGTTGGCTTGGTTCGTGCCTGTGTACCCAGACTAAATTGCCTTGGACAGAATGGATCAGATCTCAGGGATTTTACTCAGGCACGTTCCATCGGTGTGGCCACGTAATTTGGACATTTCAGAACCATTTTTGGACCAACACAGACTCAAGGTAGTTGTCATTATGTTATGCCTGTCCCCAAAACAACTGTACTGAATCAGGCTCTCCTGGCTGGCCTTGAAGGCCATCTTATCCGAATACGCCTGGAGGACATGTAATCTGACGCTCAACCCTGCCCATCGGACAATTCCACTGACAACCAGAGTGAACCAGCTGAATAAACATTCTGTCATCATTTCAGGACTCTTGGATTCTCATTAGCATTGACCATGGCCATTCCCCGGTAACTGACATAGATGTTATGTTCATGTTGTCATTTATTGTTCGCAAATTGTTTAAAATAACAATGGGTTAATTTCAAGTAAAGTTAGTTGCAAAGCGGATGTGACGTCCAAAGCGGATAATCTCCAGCGGTAAAACAATATTGGCGCGAGTAGACAATTAGCAGAACTTGAGCAGAGTACTGATGGCATATTGTAAGTTTCCTTGTTGTTCAGCATGTTAAGCACTAATGAGAAGGATAAAGATTGGTTGTATTTTTGTGTGATGCTTACACTGTTTTTTACATCTTAACTCTCTGGGGTCTATGCCCTCATATTTGAGGGCATGACGTCATGTCTATAAATAGTCTCTTTAAACAAAGCACGCTGCATGTGAAGTGTTCCATTCAAGTCTGTTGGACAGCAGAGACTCCAATATTTATAAAGTAGTGTTTTTATATTGATTTTGTTGTGTATTTACTTCAAAATACAACCAGAAATGTGACAGATGATTGCTGTTATATCATTGCACCCATGTTACTCGCGCAATGTGCAATCAGTTGATTTTTTATTACCAAAAAGTCAATGAATTCAAAATTAAATTCAAATTTCGGAGTTTCCCTGAACACACCACATTGTGAAGCAACCAATCAGAACCGTTTTTCCTCCATGTTGTGTCCTGCACACAGAAACACAGCAGTAGTTTTGGTGAAGAAAGGGGAGGTGGGATCAGGCACAGATTACAGGTAAGACTGGCTGTTTTATTGGGTTTTTATGAGTATTTAGTGTGTCTACAGAGTTTTGTAGTCGTTTTTGGTCTGTTTTTATAATGAAAGGGTGAAAAAAACAGAATTTGTGATGAAGATAAATGAGAATTTGTGATGAAGATAAATGAGAAGCCGATTTTATCCACCGATCGCCGCAAAGGTCTGAAAATCAGCCGCTGTCCCTTTTTTCTCTGCTGTGAGAGAGGGGGTGGGGGGAGAAGGGGGGGCGGAGAGGGGACTGACCATAGATATCTTATATAGACCGCCCACCAGGTCACGTCTGCACATGCACCCAAGTACACAGTCAACACCATAGACATCTATATATGATGTCTATGCTCAACACAGGCAACCCGGAGCAGCCATGTTGTCTGTTTGGAAGTTCTACTATTTTAAAATGAGCAAAAGATCTCAACTTGTGTAAAGCCGAAGTAAGTCGTGGTGGAGCCACAACCAAAACCTTTAATACAACAAACCTTGTTCGCTATTTAAGAAATCGCCACGCAGCCAAGTCTGCAATGTTTGAAGCGAGCAACCAAGCTAATGCTAAAGCTAGCGCAATCAAAGAGCCAGTCGGTGGTTTTCACAGCTGCTGTTAACTTTTATGAGCAACCAAATGAGCAAAGCTACCACGAGGAAAGTGATGAGTTTGTGGCATTATACGACCAGCCCTTTTCAATCGTTGAGGACAAAAGTTTTAGAAGCTTGATGCACGATAATATATGCCGAGGCGGAGATATTTTTCTGATGTTTCAGTACCGGAGATGTTCAGCCACCTTTTTAGAGACACCCGCAGCCTGCTAAAAGCTAATCCAAATACTCTCAGCTGTACAACAGACATCTGGACTTCTGATGTAAGTCTAATGTCCATGTTAAGTTTTACTGCACAGTTGATTGACGAACAATTCGAACGTCATCAAATACTCTAAACTGTAATCCCAGCCATCACTGCACTCAGCACAGACCGTGGTGTGGGTAAAGCCAAAGCTACAATGCTAGAGGCTGTTGTGAGAAGATGTTGCATGAGCTTCTGTACAGCTTGACCACTATTCTGGATCCAAGGTAAGTACTGTAACTGTGAATATTCTATAGTCACGATTACTTTTAGCCTACTACTATATTTCAAGAAACATTTAAATTAAATTTAAAATAAACATTTCTTGATTGAAAATTTCTATCAAGAAATGTTTATTTTAAATTTAATTTACCGGTAAATGTTTTTTTAAATTGCATGTAAATAAAGAAATGCATTTCTATACAAAACACAATGATTGACCCATCTTTCTTTGTTTATGCAAAACAAGGTACAAGAATCGCTACTTCTCAGCAGAGGGGGGGACCAGATGCACACCTGCTGCAGGAACATTCTCTGAAGTGGGACCTCCTGACATCGATGAATCTGCAGCAAAAAGGTGTAGTCTACTGTTTGCAGTTCACAACAAAATCTTAAAGGAGAACATTGAAAAGGAGCAACAGCTGACCAGCCCTTCAGCTATGCAGGTACAGAACTACCTGTTTCTTTCCTGTCGAAAGGGGCCAGGACTAGGGATGTCCGATAATATTGGCCTACCGATATTATCGGACCGATATTGGCATAAAAATGTAAAATCTCTACATATCGGTATCGGTTTCTCTTCCGATAACAAAAGTCCAATAAAATAACTGCTGGGTTTGGCAACCTGGCAACAACGCTTGGGGTCCAGAGACGTTTACCGGCGCTCGATTGGTGACAGTGGCTAGCCCACTCTTGCTAACGGTTTACACTCTTCAACGCTAAATGCTAAGCGGACCCAGAGACACCAAACCGAACAGACGGCCGGGAGCTCGCCTCGATGTCCGTCTAGCAGCCTAAGATGTCGGATGGACACCCAGCTAACATGTAGAAGCAGCTCTGACAGCCTTTTTTGGATGGATGGACTCGTTAGCACAGAGCTAATGAGTGCAGGTCTAATGGCGGCGGCTAACAACAGCTTCGGTCCACCAGAACCGAACCGACGCGCGGCGGCCGGGAGCTCGTCTCAATGTCCGCCTAGCAGCCTTGATGTCAGATGGACACCCAGCTAACATGTAGAAGCAGCTCCGACAGCCTTTTTTGGATGGATGGACTCGTTAGCACGGAGCTAATGAGTGCAGGTCTAATGGCGGCGGCTAGCTAACGCGGTCAGCTTGTTTTGGATGAATGAACACCGCGGAGAAACGGCTTTCGGTAAGTTTATTAAAGTAAACTCTTTTTATGGCTTCAAATGTATGGACTTAACAAGCTAACAGTCCTTCCTCTAAACAGCAGGAGCAGCACAAGGTACGGAGCTCCGACGTGCTCGGACGTGCTAACAGACGAGACAAGCTTGATCAGCTCAAAGTAAGAAATTATATTTTTATTTATCTGTTTTGTACTGTACCTGTAAAGTACTGTTTTTTTATTATTATAGTTATGGCCAGTTAAATGGGCTCATCAATCTTTCAGCCTAATTCAACTGTGTAAAGGACTTTATTTTCTAATCTGAAAGGTCTGGACTGAAACTGTGTGCCTTTCTGTTTTTATTGCACACCACTTTGATATAGCATCTTTTTGATTTTGCTCATATGGAGCAGGGCTGATTGAGCCGAGTTTATAATTTCAATGACTGTATGGCCAAGTGATGGGCAGCCAAGGCTGTCCATATTTGTGCACTTTTGTTTCTTTTCTTTGCAGTTTACCTCATTTCTCAAGTGTTGTTTGTACCTCATAGAAATGTGCAGTTTTCAAAATGTTATTGTTGCCAGCCACATTTTATTTAACAATGAAACATTATAGTTGGCTGTACATTTTACTTGTTATTTTAGTTGACATTACATGTTCCAAGCATTTTTACAGCTACAATGTTTAATTTTATTTAAGTCAAATTTGTCCTAGCTATACAGGGTATTGTCAGGATTATCTCAGGGAGAGCATGATCCAACCTATTGTTTAAGAATAAAAAATAAAAAAAGGCAGTTTTTCCATAACTTCAGTTGAAATGGTTCTTAGTTTCTACCGACTGTTTGTCTATGGAATGTATCCAGTGGGGCAACACAATAAAGCAGACAAAATGTCCCTGACAGGAGATATATAATTTCACCTTAGTATCGGTTTGTAATATCGGTTAATATCGTAATCGGAAATTAAGTGTTAAACAATATCGGCATATCGAATATCGGCAAAAAAGTCAATATCGAGCATCCCTAGCCAGGACCCATTGGTCTACTGGAGGATTAATGAAAATTGTTTCCCTCATCTTGCCTGAACCTATGTCTCTGCCCCATGCACAAGCATTGAAAGCGAGCACCTGTTTAGTTGGCTGGACATGTAGTAGATGAGAAAAGAAGTCGCCTGTCTGGTGACAAAGCAGAAATGCTTTTGTTCATCAAGAAAAACCTGCCACTAATGAAAAAATGACTGGAATAAGTCTGTGAGGACAAACTTACCTGTGCGAGTGTTATTTCTTATTACCCACTGACTTGAAAATGTTACACATGCTGCATTATCTTTTTTTGTTTTTTAAATTTTTAAATGAAAATAAAAATTAATTTAAAATGTAACAAGTGAAAGAGTAAAATGAACTGATTTTTTTTATGGTTAAACTTTGTTTACAATAAAGTAAGATTGGAAAATTTAAGGTACATTTTGACCTTTTCACACCTGAAAATCGGTATCGGAAAATCGGAATCGGCAGGTCAGACTTTCTAAAAATTGGTGATCGGCCAGAAAATTGAAATCGATGCACCCCTAATTTATATTTATTTATTTTGCATCATAAAACACTGTGACGTCATTGACTAATCGAGTGCCACTCGAGTTTTTTTTATGTTAATGTCGAGTTTAAAAATTACGTACTCGTTCAACCCCTACATAGCGGAGGAGCTGATACTACCTGCAGCGTTAGACATGGTGTCAGTCATGCTGGATGACAAAAGTGCAGCAAAATTAAAAACTATCCCTCTGTCCAATGACACTGTTGCCAGACGAATAAATGACATTGCTAATGATCTACAAGAACAGCTGGTAGATAAACTCAAAGACAAACGTTTTGCCCTACAATTTGATGAAGCAACTGACAGCAACAAAGACTGCTTATTTGTGTCTTATGTACGCTTTGAAATGACAAACTCCCTGTGAGGATCTACTTTTTTGTAAATATGTCAGAAACAGAGCCACAGCTGAAGAGCTATTCAAAATCCTGGACTGCTTCCTGACAGAGAATGGGCTAAAATGGGAGAACTGCATCGGAGTTTGCAGTGATGGTGCACCATCCATGGCAGGGATGAGGAAAGGAGTTCAGGCTCTCATCAAAAAGGTCTCACCCAAAGTTAAGTGGACACACTGTGTCATACATAGAGAAGCACTGGCTTCAAGGCACCTTTCCTCTGAATTAAATGAGATCATGTCTGACATCATAGGTGTGGTCAATTTTATAAAGACCAGACCACTAAAAACAAGAGTCTTCTCTGCCATCTGTGAGGAGATGGGAGCTGAACACCAAGCTGTGCTGTTTCACAGTGAAGCACGGTGGTGGCTGTCACGAGGAAAAGTTTTGTCCAGAGTTTTTGAGCTCAGAGAGGAGATAAGAGTGTTTTTGGTTCAGGAGCACAAGCACGAATTTGCAGAAAAATTTAGTGATGAGAACTTCCTGGCAAAACTAGCCTACCTGAAAGCTTAATGAACTGAATCCACAGCTTCAAGGGAAAGATAAACCCCTCCCTCAGGTCACAGACAAGATCAGCTCGTTCACTCGGAAGCTTGTAATGTGGGGCAGGCGACTTGATGAAGGAAATACTGATTCATTTGAGAACCTGAATGAATTTATGATGCATCCTCAGTGATTCCCTGCATCAAGCAGCATATTGCATCATTGATGCTGTTCTTTGAAAAGTACTTCCCTGAAAACAGTTCCCAGTATGACTGGGTCAGAGATCCTTTCAATGCACCAGCTCCTACTGGTTTCAGCTCTGCAGAGGAAGACCAGTTCAATGACCTGACATCTGACCCCAAAAATACACTACACGCGGCTCCGCTCCGCCCCGCTCCGCAGGTCGCAGCTGAGCGAGTCCAAAGTCCACTTCCTCCGCTCAGCTCAGGTCCGAGTGGATGCGCCGCTCCAAGACGCATGCGCGGGAATTGCGAGATTGCGCGATAAATCAAGTGATAAATAATGAAGTCAGAACAAAACAATTCACTCGGTGGAAGAAAGAGAACAACAGTAAAGGCTGCCTTGATCTTCTCTCGTAAATAAGCGACAGGACATGGTTTGAGCAACAGGAAGTGATGTTTACATTTCAGAATAAAATACTTATTTATTTATTTATTTCTTGTATTGCGTTATTAGGTGTAGTCATAGTCATAAATATAATAGTTTAGTCATAGAATAGTCATAAATAATAGTTTGACAGCATTTTTGTACAAATAAATCCGTATAGAGCTAGGATTAGTCCGCCCGTGGTGATTTTATTTTGTAAATACGGAAGTTGTGCTCGTTCCTTTTCCTGTTGGTGCGACGTAATCTTCAAAAGTTGACTCCGGCACAGCTCCGTCATCCGGCAGAAATAGAAAAATTTCTAATTTTGACGGACTGCCGTCCGCTCTCCGCAGCTCACCGCCGCCGTGCGGAGCCAGTGTACTTTATCTCATTGATTATAATGGGTGCGTATTTGCTGCGGAGGTCGGACCGGAGCGGGGCGGAGCTGCAACGCGTGTAGTGTATTTTTGGCGTGACTCCACATTGAGACTGAGGTTCACATCACAGACACTGAGTGAGTTCTGGCTGAGTGTAGAGAAGGAGTATCCACTCTTAGGGCAGAAGGCTATGGACATTCTTATTCATTTTGCAACATCATATCTTTGTGAGACTGGCTTCTCTGCTGTTGCTGCACTAAAGAGCAAGTACAGGTCCCAGCTAAACATTGAACACGAGCTGAGAGTTGCCGTGTCAAGCTTGAAACCCCGCTTTGAAAAGCTGTACGCTGCAAAACGTGCTCATTGTAGCCATTAGTCCTGACTTCCTCATTTTGTTTAAAAAAAAAACACAAATTGTTGTATTCATTTTTTGTTGTAGGTTAAATATGTTGTGTTCCTGAATAAATGTTACTGTTCAATTTGAATTTGTTATTGATTTTATTTCAATTAATTTTTCAGTATCAAATGGCAGTCAGTTCAAAAATGTTTGTAGATTAAATAAGAATTGCATGACCTCTTCTGCAGCCACCAAGTCCTGTAGAAGCCTGTTAATCACCCACAGATTCAATCCAGGTGTGTAGCAGAAAGAAAATAAATTCTGCAACAGGAAGCACCTCCCAAGGGAAGACAGAAAGGTGTGTGGCTTCCATTCTGCTACACACCTGCTTCTGCAGGACTTGGTGGCTGAAGAAGAGGTCATGCATCATGTGGATCAGCTGTTCTGGAACAGAGGCACATCTAAAACATTCAGAGCAGGGAGGCCTGAGGACTTGAATTGAGAATCACAATTTTATATACAAATTATACTACAGTGGATGTATAATAAACCTTTTTCTTTTTTTAACCCCACTTTGGTATGTGTGGGGTTATTACAGCCACCGTATTTATAGTTGCAGCGGAGAGTAGAGGGGCGCGGACTGGATTCTTCTTCCTGGGGGGGGGCGGGGCTTAACAGAAAATAATTGAGAAGCACTGCACTAAAGTAACCCGGTTCACTTTATGGATCTGGCTCAGTCTAATGAGTCACTAGAGTAACTCGGTTCACTTTATGGATCTGAGTCAATCTAATGAATCACTAAAGTAACCCGGTTCACTTTATGGATCTGGTTCAGTCTAATGAGTCACTAAAGTAACTCGGTTCCCTTTATGGATCTGAGTCAGTCTAATGAATCACTAAAGCAACCCAGTTCACTTTATGGATCTGGCTCAGTCTAATGAGTCACTAAAGTAACCTGGTTCACTTTATGGATCTGAGTCAGTCTAATGAATCACTAAAGTAACCTGGTTCACTTTATGGATCTGAGTCAATCTAATGAATCACTAAAGTAACCCGGTTCACTTTATGGATCTGGTTCAGTCTAATGAGTCACTAAAGTAACCTGGTTCACTTTATGGATCTGAGTCAGTCTAATGAATCACTAAAGTAACTCGGTTCCCTTTATGGATCTGAGTCAGTCTAATGAATCACTAAAGCAACCCAGTTCACTTTATGGATCTGAGTCAATCTAATGAATCACTAAAGTAACCCGGTTCACTTTAAAGTCCATGACCCACCATGTTTTCAAATTGCATTGCCATTAATATTTAAGTTTATTTAAAAATAAAACAGGGGCATTTATTTATATTGTAGAGAAATAACGCTAAATGTGTTATTTCATGATTTATAGCAGATTTTAGCCACAGCTCCTGGAAAATCTGCCCCTCTCCATATATGGGCATTGACATCACTGAAGTTTCCGCTTTGGAGTTATAGGCGGAGTTATAACAAGCATGCATCAACTTCTGACCAGAGAATACAACTAATAAAAATGATGTGTGGGACAAACGTCAGACTTTTACAAGTAGTCGTGTTGTGTCATTTTAATATTTCCTCAGTAATAATTGTACAACTGGCTGCTGATCAGCACAGCAGCACCACCTCCCTCCATTGCTCAGAGAGGGAAAAAAGCGAAACATATTTAATATTCCCTTGTTAATAAATCTGCCTGTTGATTAATCCTGCGGTCGCTCACTGATGTCTATCATATTCTGAGCGCGCATCCACTTTTTATTCTCTCCCCGTGACC
Source organism: Garcialebias charrua (assembly GCA_038048925.1). NCBI lineage: Eukaryota > Metazoa > Chordata > Actinopteri > Cyprinodontiformes > Rivulidae > Garcialebias > Garcialebias charrua. The sequence goes on along the minus strand of JBBPBX010020244.1, from coordinate 1,597 downwards.
TGACAGCCAGGTCAGGAGTACAGAATTAAAAAGGCAGCCGCAGAGGAGCTCTGAGCGTGCGTGCTCCCTGCAAGGCTGGATACGGAGCCGAGCCCTGAGTCGGCACCACGAAGGAACGCGGAGCCGGGAGAAGACACGCGGCTGGCTCCTCTCATGGGGAGCGAGTGAGAGCAGCAACAGTTTTAACCGCAGCGGTGTTATATCTTATTAAAAAGTTCAAAAAAATAAATAAAAACAGAGCGCTGGTCCAGCTGTACACACAACTGCACCAGGAAATATTTAGAGATCACACATCCACGTAGGACACGAGTTTAACTAAAGTTCTCTCATAAACCTCCATGGCGAACTCACTCCTGCCTTCTGGGGGAGACTTTAATGGCGTCATTTCACACTTCGGCAATCTTCGGCCGGGTTTCCGGATTCATCCGGGACTTGGTTGTTTTTTTGTTTGTTTTTTAACGCTCGCCTGGCCCAATTGCAAAAATGAAAATGGACATCATATTCTACTACAGTAATTGTCCAATATGGTGAATTGTTACGGTCATGGTGGGTGTTGTCCTTTAAGGATCTGGGTCAGTCTAATGAATCACAAAAGTAAACCGGTTCACTTTATAGATCTGGTTCAGTCTAATGAATCACTAAAGTAACTCGGTTCACTTTATGGATCTGGGTCAGTCTAATGCAGCGTTTCTCAAATAGTGGGGCGCGCCCCCCGGGGCCCGGTCTCGTGTGACCCAGTTTTGAATTTTCTTATTGCGCCGCGGAACTACAATTCCTAGGTGTGTTTCAGCACGGCGCTATTATCTGCAGCACACGTAGCATTAGCTTCTCGTTGCGGTCTCATGCAAGTATTCTCGTCTCATGTCCAAAGCTGTGTGTGCACAAGAAGAAGAAAGCTGTGTGGACGTTGTTTCACGGAGATTGCTGCGGACGTGCAGAGGAGCGCTCAGAGCTGCAGCGGCAACACTTTCTTTTTTTTTTAACACGTCTAACTTGGTAACTGACTTGAAACAAAAAGGAAGAAGAGCAGCTTGTTGCAAACACCGCTAACAGCTCTGCATTTAAAAAAGCTTCATCAGGTGATTCAGAACGGTCCAGATCAATAACACAAGCTGCAGAAGTTTTTAAAGCTCTGGGTTGATGTGCAGGCTTTAAAGTTTGTGAGCCCCACTAAAAGACATCCATCATGTCAACACTTCAGACTGTTTTGAAGCTCCGCTCCAGAACCGAAAGTAAAAAAGTTCATCACTTTATGAAACAACTAAAACTGATGTTGTCAAGCCCTGGAGCTAAAGCCCTGATGATGAAGATGATGATGATGACAGAGATTCAACCACCTCATAACAACCGTTCAAGAAGAGGTACTGTATTGTTGTTTTATTAATATTATCATCTATATAACTTTTTTAATTTAAAGTTATAATCTTATTAACTCTTTCTTTTTTACCTCTTTGTGTTCTTCAGGGAAATCCACCACTTCACTTCCAGTAGAAGTGTGTGACTGAACTCTGAACTTTTCCAGAGACTCCCTGATGCATGCTCAAAGTCAAAGTCAAAGTCAAAGTCAACTTTATTGTCAGATCTGCAATATGTACAG
>JBBPBX010020243.1:0-35824 GCA_038048925.1 Garcialebias charrua | reverse complement strand
TATATATTTATATATATATATATATGTATATGTATATGTATATGTATATGCATATATATACTTACATGTAGGGACACATGAAACAATACTCACTTGATTCAGATCATTTTCTCAGCAGAGTTAACCTGAGCCAGTAACTGAACAACTCCAGACAGTGTTCTAAGTATCCCACAAGAACCCATATTTTCACGCTGTTCAGACATATTTAGCTCCTCTCCCTGCTGCTAGAATCAGTCCTCTTTTATCAGCTTGCTAAAGCTCCTTTGAAATACAACCATGAAACAGTTTTATAGTCAAAGCGAGGCAGCTTTATCAGCAAATGGGAGATGTCCAAAGCTGAAACAAACAAACAGAGAAAAAGAAATAGCTACAATGGGGGGGTTGGGGGATTTAAAAAAGAAAAGAAAAACAGAGCTCATACCTATAACTGGCCCCCAAGCTTATTTCTGCACAGCCTGCAATTTCAGCCGTTTTCCCTTGACTCCACACCAGGAGAGCCCAAGGCCCGTGGTGACAAAGTTGCTCCTGTCTTCACATGAAGATTATCAACCGGGTGAAATTTTCTGTGGTCTCCCATTGTCTTTGCAAACTGAAATGAGAAAGTGAGAAAAACAAATGGAATAAAGAAAGATGTATTTTTCTGGGTCTGATTTAATTCTTTATGGCTTAATAGCAGTTTTGACAGCAGTGATACATAACTTGCCGAAGCGAGTTGAAAAAAAAACATGAATGCTTAAACTCCTATTAAAATCATTCAACTGTGGTTCAACTTTGCCTGCTTTACCTGAATACGGTATATCAAAAGCAAACGCCAATAAATCTATTGTGCTTAAAATGCACACACAGATGCCTCTTCTACATATTATAAGCCCATTATCAATAGGTTTTCAGCAAAGTACTGTAGACATAATAGTGTACGTTCCAGGGAAGAAGGTATGGAGGATGGAATGTGACAAAATGAAATAAATAAATACATTATAATGAAATATATCATTTAAATATTAAATACATAATTTAATCATTAAATACACAATTAAATTATTAAATACACAATTAAATATACAATTAAATTATTAAATACACAAAAAAATTATTTCATGATTTATTTATTTGTTCAATTTTGTCTCATTCCACCCTCGTGTGTCAGGATGAAATTATGTTATTAGTCTCAATTGTCAAACTCAGTGGGCGGGACTAGGGCTTGACTAATGCTGATCATGTGAAATCCATTGCTTTGGTCTGAAGTCAGTTCATACATGGAAGCTCCCCCCATGCAACTCATAAAAGCGCATCATCTTCTTTACATTCATGGTATGAATAAAAGTTTCATTCAAAAACACATAACCACAATTACCACTTCCTAAAGTTTTGGAATATATTTTCTTGCCTGTGGATCAATCTATTATCTGCAGTCGATTTGTCTTTACTGGTTGTGAGGAACATCCAATCACAAGTCAGGGTCTGCTCACGAGCTGCCCTAGTCCCGCCCACTGAGTTCGACGAGTGAGACTGACAGTTAACATAATTTCATGGAGTCACTGGAGGACGGAAGGTGACAAAATTAAATAAATAAATAATTCATTAAATAAATCATTTAAAAGGTGCATTTCATTATTGAATAGTGTTTTTGATATTATATATATTGTATATTTAATGATTTAAAGATGAATTTAATAATTAAATGATACATTTAATTGTTATGTGTGTATTATGTATTTATTTATTTGATTTTGTCACATTCCGTCCTCCATAAGAGGGAGGGAGGGATCATGTTTCTGTTGAGATGTAGGCTTCTTGAGAAACTTTTCATTCGTTATCACCACCTGCAAGTCTGAGGTGACAGTGAAACATGGAAATTATGCAACTGACAGCGGTAATTAGACTACACGCCTAACAATGTCAGGAACTAAGAGGGCGGAAACAGACAAATATGTAACAGTGAAAGGCAAAGGGAAAAAAAGGTTTTGGAAAACTTAATCTTATCTCAAGTGTGGAAAACTTCAAAGGCAGATTGTAAATTCTGTAAATGAGAAAGTCGTGCATATGATACAGATTCTGTGGAGCGTGATAGTAAAACGGATTGCTACAGTTGTCACAGAGGTTTATGGACACTTGGTTTCTGTCTGAAAGCAAAAAGACAACACTGAGATGCAAGCAGAAGAACGCAACCTCTGCACAACCTGACAATTGTGTTCTTTCCGAAGTTGTCAAGAAAACGGAACGTTGCACATTACTGTTTCATCACAAGGTTGATGTGGCAGTTTACTTTTATTTTAGTCAGTCAGTTGTTTTATCAATGTCTTTGCTTGTTTCTCTCATCAGAGCTGACAACTCTACAGTCATACTGTCCCACATTTGTGTCTAAAGAAACAATGAACAATAAATTCTTCTTTTGAAAACAGAAAAATCCCTCTGGGGCTGCTTGGACTCGGGTGTCCTGTCCTGTCCTGTCGGCGGGGCGCGGGTTGGGCCGAATCTTGGATGTCTGCTACTCTCCACCCCAGAATGAATGGGCCTACCTCCTGGGTTTGGATGTGGACTGCCCCACATAGGGGGCAAGTACATGTCTTGGACCTAGGGGGTATAGAGTTTACATCGGGATTATGAATGGAACGTGTCGTTATTGTATGTCTTTCTGTGAGTGAGGGTGAGGATGAGGGTGGGTCTGAGTGAGTGTGTCTGTGTATGAATGTTTAAGTGTCAGGCTGGGACTTGGACTGCCCCCTCTCTGATACTTCTGAGGCTACTAGTGTCGCGCTCCTGCCACGTGGCCCCCTGGTGGGTGTTCCTTTGCCTGCGGGCGTGCTTGGGGCCCTCACTATCTGGGGTTGGGCGCTTGGGCGTTTGTCGGCTCGGCCTGGTGGCTGCCTGGTGGGGCTCGTGCCCTCTGGTCCTTTCGGGTCTGGGCCTGAGGGATGGGCGTCCCCGGTGCCCGGGCCTCGGTGACCGGCCCTGGGGCTACGTCAGTGCAGCGGGCTCCGGCGGGGGCCTATGAATTTGTCGCGTTTGACCGCGGGGGGTCATTGTATGTGGTCGCTGGTGGGATTCGTCCGGTTCTTCCCCTTGGTCGGATCTGGGGAGTGGGCGAGTGGCTCGTCCTGTTCGGGTGGCCCTGGGGACTCTGGGCTCGGGGTCCTTCCTGGAGTCTTGGGCTTTGATCGCCCCTTCGTCTGCCTCGGGCTTTGGGGGGACGGATCTCTGATGCTTCACAGTCGCTACTAAATGTTCTATTGGAGGAACCTTATTCACTTATGCATGCTCACAACCACACACAAATGGATGCAGGGATGTATATGTAGATATATGCAGATATGTAGATGGGTATATGAATGAATATAAATGTATATGTATGTATACTGTATATATATTTGTAGGTATGGGTATGTATATTTATAGAAATCTACTGCAAGGTCATGAAGATTATTAGTCTTTATGCATGTATGTTTCGTTGCTGTGTTCTGTCATGTGCTTTGCAGGATTGCGGACGGAGGTTAGGTGTGTTTGCCTTGTGCACTTTTTGTGGATAATTGTTGTTTTGTTATCTTACTTTCTCTTTTCTTTCTCTCTATTAAAATAATAATAATAATAATGGAGTGAGAGGATGGCTATAAGGTGAGAAGGGAGGCCATCTATAAATGAAAAAAAAAGAAAGAAAAGAAAACAGAAAAATATTTTGACCCAAATAAAGCCCATTGTCGCCTTGCTGTTTGTAACTAACTATGTTTAAATGTGCAACATTATTTGACCGGATTGAAATGTTTTCAGATTAAATATTGTAATTCAAATGTATGTAAAAAAAAAATGTATTTCTTTCTTTTGTTTTTTCTCTTTTTTGTTTTCTATTGTTTATTGGAAATTCTACCATTGCTGTTCATCGTTCTTTAGTTTTAGCAGGTCGCTTTTGTAAATGAGCCCATGAGGTTCAATAAGATTTACCTGACTAAATATAGGTTGAATGAATGAATATTGTTTACATGAGCACAATCCATTCAGGACGAGTGTTTACATGCAGTGGGTTTTTATTCTAAACAGAAATACTGACATGTGCAGAGTGGTAAACTCTCCTTAAAAAAAAATAAATAAAAAAAACAGAAGAAGAAGTTACTTCTATGATGAACATAAACAAACCTGAGCGCCCAAAATGGACCTGCGGCAGGTTTTAATGACGTGGAGATGTTATTGGATTCCCTGACTGAGTACAGGTAATACAAATCATTTTGAGCTCTTTCAAAGTTTCTAGTAGAAATGTTGTGTCGCTCACCATCCAGTTTTACTTCCCCGACATATTAGCATCTAGCCAGGTGGGAATGCGTGAGGTAGACATAAGTCAAACGTGTAGTCAGGTCAGTTTTCTACAATCTGAAAAAAAAAGGAGCAGATTAAGTGTTTACATGTGCGCTGTTCGGATTATGAATTGGCATAAACCACCCTCCTCATTCTCATTACAAAGTATTTTGGATCGAGCTGAGTCAACAAAGAATGGGGTTATTACATGATGCATTTTTTTATTCCAAGTGGCTGTTTAATCCGATAGTTTAGTTCATCTTGTTTTTCTAAACAAAGGTTATAAGTGACTTGAGAAGAAAATCATGAGCCAGTTCCAAGTGCTGGGATTCAAAGTGAGAATTTTATTACGTGACTGCAAACTGATAAAAAAAAAAGTGGTTTTGTTTAGAAATGGGTTAAATGTTTTATTTTTTCCTTATAGATGTGAAAAATTAATTTAAGCTTAAACTCAAAATAATTATTAGCGCATATGACTATAAAAATGCACAAGTTTAGAATGACTATGCACATCTTCAGCTAATGTTAGCTATGACAATGTCATAGCTATCATTACCGGTACATTATGTTATATTACATTACTTTATACAAAGACATTGTCATACTCTTTGTTTCACAGCAACATCACCTACATGCTGTACACTAGCAATTCTTGGTCATTTGCCTCAGTGGCTTTGTAACTTTAACTCCCCACTTGTATAATAAGTGAGTCTGTGTGTCAAATGGTTATGTCTAGGTATGCACAATTTGGCTAATCCTTCAAGTGTAAACTCCAGAGAATTAAGCTGAACATGCCTCGTCAACTCTGAAGACAAATAAAGAATGGACTATGTATGGTGTATCCATTCTGGATAGTGGCACCAGCACTGGTAACTACCATACTGATAGTGACAGAACACAGAAAGAAGCATTTATAGGCAATTTAACATTCTGAAAGTTTTTGCTAGCTACATGTGTAGCTTTTTGTTAGCTACACTTTGGTGCAACATCACACAATCATTCCTGAGTCATCGTAATGGTCGTTTAGATCTACAGGAACACATCGATGTATTATATTCTAAATGTTGCAATTAAAGGGTTGTCCTGAAGTATTTTGTAGCTCCAACATGATTAAAATATGTTTACTCATAGCTGCAGTGATACTTCACTGTCTAATGTTGAGGAGATAAGTCATCACGGCACGGGCTCTAAAGAGCATAGGGAAGGATTTAGGTTCTTAACCTTGCAAAACTTCTTCAAACCGTACACTCTCCTCTTTCGTGTCATTACATATATAGGGTAGCAGGAAAAGTTATAGAAGCTTGAATTAAGTTCTAATCTTTGAATGCAACAAAGAGCTAACTAGTCTCAATTGAATCTCTGTCCAGCAGACAAAACTGGCTACAATAAAAAAAAACTAAACAAAAAAAAAAAAAACTCAAGTTCAGATGAAACCAAAGAAGACCAAAAGAAGAGCTACTATGTGACCTGTCACCTGAGAAAGGGCCGCTTTAATTATCAGTGTTTATTTTCAGTTATCTAAATTGAAGTAATTTGCAGTGAAAGAATAAGAGGACTACTTTTACATTCCTAAAAACGTCTCACCTTTAATCCAGGAAGTTTTTTTTTGTTCCGATGACTGATGGATTTTTTAAACGTATTTTATCAGTGAACCTTCTTAAAGAGATGTTTTGTGTCTCTCTGTGTGTGTTGCGCTGTGATTTTGTGGAAGCTTAAAAACAAACTCAATGAGCCATCTATATCTGTCCACAAGAATCCTTGCTGTCCCTTAACTGCTAACGTGCAGCCCAGAATTGTGTGACAACAAAAATGATGTACAAAGCCAACAATTAATGATTTCTTATATGACAAGGTACTGCAGATATTCACATCTTAAAATGTGTACAATTTATCACTCAGAGCCTGTAAAAGTTCACAAATGGTAATGAATTTTAATGAGAAATAACTTAAAACTTGTATTTTTTTAAGTTGACAATTAATCTAGTCATTACTGAGTTGCTTCATGTCAAACTGATGCACAAAACAGAAGACTATTTGTTCAAGCATTGAGAAAAATGCAAGGATGCAGCTGACCCAAAAAATAGTATGAATTTGAGCACCTGCACACCAGTAAGGTCCCAATGGCTTTGTGCAAGAAAAATACAACACATGCTGGAGCCTTTTGTGTGTACACAACTTAGCAATGTTGCAAATTCAGTGACGAGTTTAAAGACCTACTTATAACAGACCCATTTCTCAACACAGGAAATCCAGTTCCTCAAGTCAAGACTCAAACATTCTGCCTGCATCCAAAAGATAAAACACCCACTTTAAAACAGCAACATGGCCAACACCTTCTTGGAGGAACACATTAATCATTTGGGAAGAGGAGTTGGGGAGGCCATCCGTATTCAGCTGGTATGGCCATGTCCTTACCTATCATCCTCAAAGAATCCTGTTCTGTTACTGACCCGAGGCAGTTTCACAATCATGCAAGTTTTGGGTCCCGGGTGATCACACAAAAAGTTGCCCAAAATAAAAACAGCTGCACTGGTCAGAAATGGAAGGGAAACTTGTACATCTGGGAAAAAAATACATATAAAAAAGATTCATGACCTAATAAAATTTTACATTGCAATTGTTTTACATCAAAAATGGCTAAATATATTAAAATTGCTGATCACTACCATCGTCCTGCCAGGACATGTCAGGTAATATGATGTGACCCCTTAAATATTCTAGCTAGTGACTCAAGTTTAACTGTCTGAACGTGATCATAAATACTGTACTGTACACTTCTTCAATGGTTGTTTCCTGAATTTGAACCATTAATATCTATAACCCACAGATACACCACATTTCTTCTATATGTCCCTGTGAATATTCAATCCACTTTCACACACTGTTGCCCACAGATGAAAAGATGGTAACATGTGTGCTTATTTCAATGTGTGTGTATTTTTCATGTTAGTAAAGTATCTCGTGAACCACTAGACATAACCCAATGAAACTTTGAAAGTAATCATTGGGTGTATGTCTAAAACAGACTACCTGTTGCAGTCAGGTCCTTCCAAGATTGTCAGCACAGACTACTAACATGAAGGAAGACGAACTTGCTTCAACTTTGTCCGTTTTACAGATGTTAACCTAAAATTTGGTGTAGTAGTGGCTGTGCATTTTACTTAAAGGGGACCACACATTCAAAATTCACTTTTTAATGTTTTTTTACTCAACTTTGGGTATTTACTTAATAAAAAAACAGTCCCAAGGCCAAAAAAATGCACCCAGTGGTTTATTTACTCTAAGTAGATTTATTTTGGGCAGCACGTTGGCACAACTGGTAGAGCTGCTGCCTCTCAGCGAGAAGGTTGCCGGTTCAAATCCCGGTCCGGGGCCTTTCTGGGTGGAGTTTGCATGTTCTCCCCGTGCATGCGTGGGTTTCCTCCGGGTACTCCGGTTTCCTCCCACAGACCAAAAAACATGCTTGTTAGGCTGATTGGTGACTCTAAATTGACCCTAGGTGTGAGTGTGAGAGTGGATGGTTGTTTGGTGTGAGTGAGACAGGTCCCTCTTGTAAATGAGTCCCCGTGACTCAACGAGGCTAGCCTGTATAAATAAAGGTTGAATGAATTTTTACTGTGATAATTTAGGTTTCGTTTTGAAAACAATCGCGCTTGTGACGTCACAAGCGCTAGGACAACCCACCACAACCTGAGTCCAGCCCCTCACCTAGCAACCCCTGGTTAGGCTCAACCCACTTCTGTATTAAACACATGACTGTTGTTTTTCATGATTTCATCTCATCTTTTGTTTATATGTTATTAATTTCATGTGTACAGCACTTTGTTGCAGCTGTGGTTTTTTAAATGGCTTTATAAATAAAGTATAATTGTTATTTTTATGTTTTAGTTCAATTTTTAGTGTATTTGCGATCTCTCCCAACGCGCCGCCGGCAAAAATTAAACGAGCATACCCCCGGCGTAGAGACCGGTTGCGACGGGACCCTCTTCTGGCTTGATGGAGCGGAGCTTCAACTGTACAGCCTCACTGAAGCCTCACAGGAGCCTCGCAGCAGCGAGGACCTTCTCCTTACGGATTAATTTACGGGAGACACTTGGTGAACTTTGTGTTGTCTTGACTGGAACAGCGATAACTCCCAAAATCGCCGCGTGAAACGAGCGGAGCTGGCTAACACCGGAAGAGGAACAAGCTAACATTAGCATCTGATTCTGGTGGTCTCATGCTAAAAGGAGCAGCAAATTGCGGCGCGCTCAGACGGGTTTCGGTAAGTTATCTTAAGCTAGCACTAACAGTAAGTCAAATGAGTAATAAAAAAAGAGCTAATTTTAAAACAACAACACATTACAGATACTGGCTGTTACAGAGGGCGTAAACAGATCTTTGAAGGGCGTGGACTTCAGAACTTCTATCAGAAACCGGTCGTTCAAAACGAAAGTTAAAAATGGCAGAATTAAAAAGGGTATAATTGATTATCTAAGAATTATTTTGTGCATTAAATTGAAGGAATAGGGTCTGGATAGCCCACAGAAATACCATAAAAAAAAAAAAAACATCTGAGGTCCCCTTTAACACATATTCCAAGCCGTACACATTGTGTGAGATTCTGGCTTAATTGCTCATTCTTGCCAGTAACGTTATTACATGTTAGTTATATAACCTGGATTCACATGCATATTAAACTGCCCTCTTACAATGGAGAGCCATTAGGGTGTTTGATTGCTTGACTCACAAGGTAGATGTTTAAGGTGTGCAGTTAATAAGCATGTGAATCTAGGTTACACAACTTTAAAAGCTTGGAGTTCCACACCCCATCATTGACGTGAAACCTCCATATAGAAAGCATCCATCCATCCATTATCTACTGCTTGTTCTGAAGTCGAGTCGTGGGGGCAGCAGCTTTAGCAGGGAGGCTCAGACATCTCTCTCCACAGCCACCTCTTCCAACTCTTCTAGGAGGACTCCAGGGCGTTCCCAGGCCAACCGAGAGACATGGTCTCTCCAGCATGTCCTGGGTCTTCCTTGGGGTCTCCTCCCAGTTGGGAGGTGCCTGAAACACCTCCCTATGGAGACACCCAGAGAGCATGCTTGAACCAACTCAACTGGCTCCTCTTGATGTGGAGGAGAAAGCAAAACATCTTTATCCTCCTGGAGAATCTAAACCAGCACCATTTTTCATGAATTCAGAAAGCAACCATGAGCAGCTGGAATGGTTTGTGTGTGAAGGAACGGCTCAAAGGACACCCAACATATGGAGCTGAGTCCATTACAACTGGATTTGGGACACTCTCCTGCTCCAGTAATCCTTAAAGTCCATGACCCACCATGTTTTCAAATTGCATCGCCATTAATATTTATTAGTTTATTTAAAAATAATACAGGAGCGTTTATTTATATTGTAGAGAAATAATGCAAAATGTGTTATTTCATGATTTATAGCAGATTTTAGCAGAAGCTCCGGGAAGATCTGCCCCTCTCCAAATATGGGCATTCACATCACTAAAGATTCCGCCTTGGAGTTACAGGCGGAGTTTTAATAAGCCTTCATCAACTTCCATGACCGCTGCTCTAAGAGAGGAAAAAAAAAGAGAAGCGGTCGCTCACTGATGTCTGTCATATTCTGAGCAGCATCCACGTAGACATACTAGTTTAATTCGCTTGATCGCGACAAATTCATTCATTTCCGCATCGCCTTTTTATTCTCTCCCCTGACCAGACAGGTCGGGAGTAGAAAGGCAGCCGCAGCGCGGAGCTCTGAGCGCGCGGGCTTCCCCGTGCTCTCCCGTGCTCTCTGTGCTTCCCCGTGCTCCAGCAACAAGGCTGGGACAGAACCGAGCCCCGGCACGAACTTCAAAGCTGACGCAGCGGAACGGGGAGCCAGGGAGAAGCCGCGCGGCTCGCTCCTCTCTGGGCAGAGGAGAGGAGAGCAGCCAGCAACAGTCGCAGCGGTGTTATATCTTATTAAAAAGGTCTATAAAATAAATAAAAAATAAAAGCAGACCACTGGTCCAGTTGTACACAAAAATGCACCAGGAAATATGCAGTTTTACTCTCACTCTCATAAACCTCCATGGAAACTCACTCCTACCTTCTGCCTTGCTTTCTGGGTGGAGATCAATGTAACAAAAGGCATGACCCTTCGGGACTCTTCGGCCAGGTTTCCGGATTCATTCGGGAGTGGGTTTTTTTTTTTTTTTTTTTTAACCCTCGCCTGGCCCAAATGCAAAAATGAAAATAAAATTCATAAAATACTACAGTAATTCTCCAATATGGTGAATTGTTACTGTCACGGTGGGTGTTGTCCTTTAAGAACCAGAACCAAACAGCAACAGGACACCCAATAGGGAGAATACAACATGAGTTGGCATATGGAATGTTTTAGGGTAAGGCAACATCACTAATGTAGTTACTCAGCTGTTTAATATGCCAGCTGTAGACTAGGTGAGCTGAAAATAAGCTTTATTACAATTAATTTAAAAAATAAAAGTCTCAGCCTGAGGCAGCGGGAGCTAAATGTAGATGAATCCATTATGGTTCCTGTCTCTGTTTCTCTGACAGTTTGTGTCATTTCCAATAACAAAGAGATGTGAATCAAAAACTGAAGAGCCACTTGTCAGAGCAGAGGTGATTGTTGACTGGTATTGTTTTATGTCTGAAATTGATATTTAAACAGAATTTAAAGTAGGCATCACACCATTTGATAACAAGCAGATGAGAAGGAGATACTCAACTTCTGCTCCAACACGTGTGATACAATATTTTGACGTTTTCATTTTTCCAAAGATGAATCTTTGACGTTTTCATTTTTCCAAAGATGAATCTTTTGATGCTGTATGATTAAAGGGATCTGCTTGTATCTTTGTTGCAACCCTTTGACTCAGATCACTGTGAATCAACACAAGCAGACATTATTTACATTCATTTTAACAATTACACACAATAGCATTTATAGAAAGGTCGTCCTTCAGGGTGTGGACAAATTACTTATTTTAAAGCCTAGCATTAGTTGAAGGATTTATATATTGTCTGCCAACTTTCAAGTCAGACTTTTAAACTAAGATTGTCTTATAATGAAAAATGACAGTGTTATATCTATTTTTGTTAAACCTTGGAAAAAACATTATGTACAATCTCATGCTCTTGAAGTATAAGTTGTGTTCTTGAATTTGATTACTCTAAAAGGTTATCGGGCTTACATGGAAATCCACTGCATGGCATCCAGTGATTACTTTCAGAAAGGTTCATTAAAACCCATTAAGTGACTGAATATGCAAAGTATTTGGCTAACAAACAGACAAGAGACTATTACATGTAGGTAATGGGAATATTTTAAACCCAAATTTTGCACACTCTAGTTAACATAACTTTAAAAGCTTGGCGTTCCAAACACCATCTTTGACGTGGAACCCGCATATAGAAAGCATCCATCCATCAATTATCTATCACTTGTTCTGAAGTTGAGTCGCGGGTGCAGCAGCTTGAGCAGAGAGGCTCAGACATCTCTCTCCACAGCCACCTCTTCCAGCTCTAATTGCTCTAATTGATAGTGATAAAGATAGTAAGATCTATGGATATCAGTCTTGACAATTAATAAACCAGTGTAAGCTAAATATTTGTCAATTTGAGTTATTTTTGTGTTTGTTGAGGTCAATTTCCTGTGGCAGCCAATCTTAATTCAAATTGGCCCTAAAAGTTTACTAGTTGCAGATGTATTCTGTAATTTCTGGACTATTGCACGCACCCAAATATAAGCCACTCCCACTAAATTCAAACAATAATAACAATTTTTGTACATATATAGGCTGCACTTCTGTATAAGCCACGGGTGTCCATGTAACGTGAGACATTTACACAGAATTATTTTTAAAAAACTTTTGATCAAATACGTATCGGTAACATACCGGGTACACAAATATGTACAATTTTTTTTTTTTTTTTTCGGAACAGTGCCAGTAACACGGCTGGTTAAAAAATAAATACTACTAGGAAGTCATTGATCACTATCTTCATCTTCCTTCTGCAGATTTTTTTTTTATGCTCCTCTGTCAGCATCCACCAGCAGATTGGAGCAGAAGTTACTCTTTGCGTGCTACCAGATTTGGTAAATGATTTTTCGCCATCAGTCATTCAACCCTTAATAATAATAATAATAATGAATTCAATTTATAACGCACTTTTCATTAATGAAAATCTCAAAGTGCTACAAGGAGCAACAGAATTAAATGTCAATAAAACAAATAATAAAACAATTAAAATCAATAACAATATCAGCTAAGATCAACCCTTCCACCGAGCTTCAAGTGTCACATCAATACACGATTCACATGGGTATTGAGTGGCTGCAAATACTTTGTTGTGCCCCCAGGGAGCACATTCCCCCTCCCAGTTCTCTCCTCTACCCCTTGTTTCATTGGTCAACTGTAACCTGTCTGGTAATTTCATCTGTCAGATTATTTTTATTTTTTTCACCTTAATGTATACAGGTAGTCTCATTGAGTCACAAGAAGCAACCCCCCATGGAGAGATGTGTATTGAGCAGCTATGTGAGCACCAGGGTGAGATGAGGCTAAATGTTTTGGTGGCAGGAAGCTTGTTAGCTCTTCAAAAAAACAAAAATCCATGAATTAGCCGCAGCATTGTATAAGCCACGGGGTTCAACGGGTGTGGAAAAAGTAGCAGCTTATAGTCCAGAAATTACGGTATTTAGGGCAGCATTGTGGCTCAGCTGGTATAGCTGTTGCCTCTCAGTGAGAAGATCGCTGGCACAAATCCCAGACATGGGCCTTTTTGGGTGGAGTTTGCAATGTTCTCTTCATGCATTCATGGATTATCTCTGGGTACTCCGGCTTCCTCCCACATAAAAAAAGCATGCATATTTGGCTGATTGGTAAATCTAGATTGTCCCTAGGTGTGAGAGGGAGAGTGAATGGTTGTTTTTGTGTCCCAGTGATGGACTGGATACCTGTCCAGGGTGTTCACCACCTCTCACTCAGTGACTACTGGATATGGGCCCCAGAGACCCCTGTGACCAGGAAAGGAAGAAGCTAGTAAAGATAATGTATGTATGCATGTATGTATGGATGGATATTTAGGCCTTTTTTATTGTAAGTTCAGTAATGCTATTATTCTTTCACCTTCAGCTGTTGGCAACAGATATTTGGTATAAGTTTAGCCTTATTATTTCAATATATTTTAATTAAAATATTGTACATTATATTAGGAGATCAAGGGTTTATCTAACAGATATGCTGATGTTCATATTGTTTCATCCTTTGTGTAGATTAAATTAAACAACAATAGCCAAATCGAGTGCTTGTATACCTCTGTTGCAACATTCTCTCAACATATCACATTACATTTTTCTCCTCTTCAAAAATGTAATGATTATCTTTTTGCTAATGATGCCCCAAGGATTAAAGCGATCATCATTTTTGTGACGGTCCCCAACAGTGCAAGTAGGAGGATAAAGTAATGAGACTCGAGTTTCTTTACCACTCTGCCTGGAAGTACTCGCGCCTCTGATGAGCACCTTGTTGTGATTTAACATTCCACAACTGACTGCATCATAAATGATGCATTTAGAAGGGCTGCAACTAAGAAAAGAAAAAAAACTATATATTTTTTGCTTTTCTCATATTTTCCCTGTCTTATCAACTTTACAGCATTAACCACTTTACATACTGCTCACCTTTAACGACTGGCGCAGATGTGAGTGCTCTAATTGAGCTCTTAGCTCACCCTAAGCATTTTAAGCTGGTGTTATTAAAGTAAGATAGCCAGAAAAAGAAAAAAAAAATCCAAGTGTTTGTACTGTACGGATGTATGTGTATGTGAGAGTCTGCAGGTGGAAACCAGGCAGATGGATGCCTATAATTTAAACACTTTGTAGGTTGCGCAAGTGCCAAGCAACAGACAGTCAACTCACATGAAGAGGTTAGCCTTAAACAAATGAAGCTGGTGCGGCAGATAGAAGCATTCACTGAAAACGTAGAATATGTCTGAACACCAATGATGAAAAGAAGAAAAATCTAGCAATCTCCTACATATACACATGTATGCCAGTACAAGCATGTCTGTAGTCATTTTTGCTTTATCCTACTTCCATACATCCCCCTACTTTCCTGTTTCTGTTCCAGATGTTCCTGGATGGGGGAAAAAAAATAAAGAAACAGAGAAACTATGGCAATTAGCTTTGAGCCAGTACAACTACTGTACTCGGAGCTTAGAGAATCAGAGCAGCCATACACCGTAGGGGAGCCCATTCATCTTCTGTTGGGCAAGAACATACTGTCCACAAACAAATGCACAGAGAGCGCATGTACCATGAGATGGGAGCATTACTCTAGATACAATGGCACTAGAAAGGCTCAAATGGATAGAACTCATTTTTGGAGAAGAGTTCTGCGAAACGTCCTAACATCACTTGGATTTATCTTAAAATATCACCATACTATATACTTTTTATTGATTGATTTATTTTTACTTTTTGCTTTGGGGTGCATGCAAAGATGGAAATTACATCAAAAAATATATTGGTCCAAAGTAGGGGGGGGGGGGGTTGTCAGTATGAATACAGTACTTGACACGGGTATTGAACCAAAACAGGGTGTACACTAATTAGTAGTTCACCTGTTAGAGATATTTATTTTAACAACCCCCAGTTTGGAGAAATTAAAGACCGTGTAAAGTGAATTTCAATATTTTCTTCAATAAACATTATAAATGTCATAATTGTAATCTTGTAAATGAGTAAAAAGTCTCAAAATTGTAGCTCAATTAATTTTGGAGTTATAGATCAAACTGTGTATAACGATATTTCTGTTTCAGGATTTTTTGGGCGTGTTTTAAATGTGACTGCGTTTCGTCACGCGGTCTAAAGCCCCACCCCCTGCAGCTCCAGCCGTATAAATTAGTTCTTGCCTCGGTGGAGCCGTTCACTCGCGAATCGCAGATAGCATCAGATAGCAATAGCTATAGCTCCTTTTTTGCTAAGAAAATGCGACAGGTCCATTGCATACTTAGTTATCAACGTGATTACTCTATATTTTAATCACCAACACAGACCCCGCATGCGATGTGACCGGGTCGGACCGGGTGCAGCGAGTCCGCTCATCTTCTAAAATAGCGCTTATTATTAAACACATAACAGCGGAGTTATGAATTATAGTTGTGTCCTCAACTTTAAAAACAAAACCAGAGTTGTTTGTGCACTAAAAACAGCGTAACTCTTGGAAAAAGGAGCTGCTGTTACAGCCAGAACTCAGATAAAAACAGAGCAGGTTTACTGGATCTCTGCTGCACCTGTCTGCCTCTCCACACACAGCTCAGGCTGTGAAGAACGATGCCGACCGTCACAGTGGTCACTGTCTGACTCTGAGTCTGGCTCTGGAGGTTCAAATGAGTGGGGCTGGAGAACTCCAGTTAGGCTGCCAGCATTCGCGAACATCCTCACTTTACCGCAGTTCTTCACTGGGCAGGACACGGGCGCAGTACTGCGCTGAAACCACGCCCACGCGCTGACACGCCCCCAGCGTTTCAGACCAGGGCACAATTGTGTATTTTCATTATTTTTTAGACTTAATTTCATAAGGTAAACAATGTTTTTAATCAGTCAGATTTATATGGGTGATTAATAACACATATGTATGCCGTGTGACAAACTCAAAACACACATTTAATTTTACTTTACACGGTCTTTAAGTTTAATTATATTCATATGGATAAACTAGCAGCTATCACGAGTGTGGTCATGACCAAGATAAAGGCATCTTACATACTCGTCCCAAAATTTCATAGTCGTTCATATGTTGGCTAAATCATGGCCACTGTCAGTTCCCCATAGCGCATGATTGTATGTAGAATTTCATGGACATTTCCAAATTCAAATAGACGAACACATAGTTTTTTTTTTGTTTTTTTTTAGGTAGAATTCACATTAACAGGTGTGGCTTTTTGTGTGTGTGTGTGTGTGTGTGTGTGTGGGGGGGGCGTAGTTTATGAAATATGGCTGCAATATACCTTGGTTCAGGCAGACTAGGCATTAGCTCCTCAGACTAGGGAAAACTACTCTTAAAATTAACCTATTCAATGAGTTATCTTTAAAAGATGTTCAAAGTCCGTCCACAGACTTCCAAAAATGTAAACTATTATTATAAATTAACTTTTCAGCCTTAATTTTTTTTATCAGTGTATAATTACATTGTTGATTAACGTGTTACTTTGTTGTGCTAATTGTAATTTGCAAGTAACCATTAATCAGAGTAGTTTTAGTCATGATACACAAATGAAAAGTGTAAATAAAACAACTATTTTTTATGTTGACACAATACAACGACAAGGTTAATTATTTTAGTCAGCTTATAGTAAAATAAATACATTAAAATAATTTGGTTAAGATGAGGAAAAACTGAAATTTAGACTAAATGCCATTGGTGACAGTTTCTTTGGTGGCTTGCTGTCACTTGCTTGTTGCTTAAAACAAAAACAAAACAAATTGGATAGGGTTCTGGATAAAAATAATGATTTTGACTGAAATTTGCTTTTTATATTAATGACACTTCATGTGCAGTTGGTCTGATGACCAGATATTGCTTCCACAAAACAAGTTGTTTTGCCTGCATGAATAAATATCCCCAGGGGTTGTTTTGGGGAAGGAAGACAGCCTTTTAGAAACATGTAACAATGCAACATAAATGTACAATCCAGTCCACAACTTATGCATTATTCCACTTTTTTTTTTTTTTTCATTTTCCTTCACACAGACCCATACATAAAGACATCTTTTCCCACATTTATCCCCCACAGCCTTCCTCCTTCACAAAGCAGCATCCTGAATCTTGTATTTATATTCTTGTCACCCAGCAGAAAATCTAGAGGGCTATGTTTACTAAGAGGACACAAATCAAAGAACCTCCCAATGACGACGATGACTCATTTTGCTTTTCTTTGTGTGTCTTCCATCATATTGTCTGTGGGCATTTAGTTCTGAGCAATTGGAAAAGGCCATGGAAAGCTGTTGTGGTGAGGAAATGAGGGGTTGGGAGTTTGAATAAACAGATCAGAACTACTGGAACCGTTTGCAAAGTGTACTCCTTTGTTGAATGCTGTATAGCACAAAGCTAAAGACCAAAACAAGGGTGTGAATCATCACAAACAGCTAGACTGTTGAGCAGAAGAATAAAAAAACACATCAAATACATACATAGTACATCTGACCTGACCCTGTTAAAATTCACCAAAATCTCCTATTGGGTGATTTCTGCATGTTTTCTGCAGTGTTTTGTTCTGATCATAGCAAGGTCAAGGGTCAGCACATTTTCTTTAGCTGCTTTGCATTGTTGTGGGACTTCACTCATTCTTATCAGTTCTTCTGAGGTGCAGGTGATTTGCCACTGTGACTTGTTTCTGTGTTCTGTGCGCCGGATTGCCAATGCAAAGTGGACAGGAATGTAACTGGTCATTGTGTTCAAGCTGCTCCCCCTGTTGTAGTCCTTTAGCTAGATTTGTACTCGACGCGTCGCGCAGTGCGCCAGGGTGCGCGCGCCAAAGGTGACACAATATCACCGTCCCTTGCGCATAGACCCCGCGCGTCGTGTTGGCGGGTGTCATGTACCTCCGAATTTTTCTAACTCTGCAAGGCTAGTGTGCGCGCCGTGGGCGCTACTGAATTGATTGACAGGTTGGATGGGGACCTCACCCGACAGCCTTCACGCTCTTCACGCCAGAGCCTGCAGCTGTCTGCGCCGCTGTGGTCGTGGAGATGGCATTGCGACACATGGAGGAATGTTTTGTATGTGACACAAATGTATTAAATTCCCCTTCTTCATCCCTGATCTGGACTTTTCTTTTGTTTTTTTGCCAAAAGTCAAGTGATCGCTTCCTCCTCCGCTGACTCCATCCAAGAGGAGCCTGAGCCAGCTTGATGATGAACACGCTGTGTGAGCGACTCGACTCCCTGTTTAACCGAGTGTTTGCAACCTTCCTCTTCTTTTGACCTGGAGAGAGATAAAAATATATCACCACAAAAAAACATTTAAAAAAAGAAACAGCATAATAATTCATTCTACAATTTCAACTCTTCCAATTTATGGCATCAAGCTGATCCTTTCGCATACCATCAAGGGGTATCATTCTCCCCTCAGGACGGAGGTTGAGGAGCATCAAGTGTAGAACCACTAGACTGAGGAACAGCTTCTACCCTGAGGCTGTTAGACTCATGAATAAATAAAAATAAAATAAAAAAACACTGCAAAATATCACATCATACTGATGCTGATCTGTTTTCTTGTTGCTGTGTTCATCTGTGACCATCTGCTCATACAAACTCATGTTCGTGCTGCTGTTTATTCCCACTATATTAGGCTTAGTGTATTACTAGTTGATGCTTTTCTTAGTTAGTTCTAGATGTTATTACTGTTTTTCTCTTTCATTTGTTGTTGGGTGTAACTGGGACCTCGTGTACATAATCTCGTTTTCATCTCATGTACCACATGCGGTGCAAATGACAATAAAGACTCTCTGACTCTGACTCTCATATCACTTCTTATCTATCATTTTTGTGTGCAATCAAAAGATGTAGAAATAAATTGTATTGTAATGTTTCCCCAAATGGATCAATAACGTACAGTATCCATGCATTCAGTTAATTACCGTGTCATCAGGGTCAGACAACACTTGAACAGAGATGGGTGGAGCAACAAGTGTCTGTACAGCTGGTGTTGAGTGGATGGAAGCAACGCTGAGATCCGATCGCCACATCTTTCAACTGTTTCACAACTGCTGGAAGCTCTGTAAAAGAAAAAAACAAACAAGGGCAAAAGAACAAAAATTGTGAGTCACTATAGTTTTTTGATACCATTCAAAATTTACATTAGTCATTTGTGCAATGAAGAGCTGAGATATAAATAAGGAGGAACAGGAAGTAGGAGTCTGATCTAATGAATAAATATAACATTCAAACAAGGCGTTCTCCATTTCCACATTTGGTTTTAAAAATAAATGTCTCATCACTTGCTTCACTCAAACTACTTGCTAGAAATTACCTCTCAAGGCGTCTAATATCAGTTTCCCTTCAGCCTGTTTTCTGCCTGAAGCAGCCACAAAAACAGTAATGTTGCAGAAATACGTATTTCAAGTAAATTAGTATTTCAGCCTGGCTGCGGTTATTGTTCTGCTGGCTAGTAGCGCATGTGTGTTCACAGAGATGCGACGCAAACATGCTTGCGTGGATGCGGGGCCTTGTCTCTTTGAAAAAACATCCAGAAACTTGAAGCAAGCCCAAAAAAAAAAAAAACTCGTAGCATATATGGGTTATTTAAACGCTAGAATAACATATTCTAACGTGCAGTGTTTTACTTGCCTCAATTCATCTACCTCAGCAACATAACACACCAGTTTTAGCTCGTTAGCTTACCGTTAGCTTAGCTTATAGCCACAGCAGGTTTTGTTAATTCAATTGAACAAAAAACATCTAGCAAATAAACAAAACAGAACCGATTACAGTACCTTCAACTTCCAACTGAATGTCCAGTCGTCGTCCAGACCAGTCGACGTCTAATAAAAAGCAAGTTTTACGAGCGCTGAGTCAGAGACAACAAGAGCTTCTTGTCCGACAGCAACAGGAAATAGCTACATTTGAACGAAGCGCGCAAAGTCACGTTCTTCTTCTTCTTCTATTGAATTTATTGGCGGTTGGCGAACTTATTTTAAGCGCATTACCGCCACCAACTGGACTGGAGTGTGGATTTGGATATAGACAGAAAAAATAATAAATAATAATAAAAATAAACTAAAAATTCAATAATGATACTAATAATAATATGATGATGATGATGATGATGATGATGATGATGATGATGATGATAATAATAATACCCTGATGCATGCTCAATAATAATAATAATAATAATAATAATAATAATAATAATAATAATAATAATAACAATATAATGATATTCTTTAATAAATAATAAGGTAATTAAATTTGTAAAAAATAAATAAAAAAGGATTGAGGAAATGTATTAAAAATGCATTCTTAATAGTATCTAATGTAGTTCATAAAAACTAAACTTCAAGTACACAGCCTTATTTTAAAGTATAAAATGAGTATACTCTTAGTACACTTAAATAAACTTATTTTTAGTATATCTCAGACAAGTACATAAAAAGTATACTTCAAGTCAGATTAAATCACAGCCTTATTTTAAAGTATAAAATAAGTATACTCTTAGTATACTTAAATAAACGTCTTTTTAGTATATTTCAGATAAGTACTTAAAAAGTATACTTCAAGTCACATAAGTACCTAAAAGGTATACTTGAAGTATACTTAAATATACTACTTTTTGCTAAGGGCAGATATTTGGAAACATTGTAAGTGACCGAGTTAATCATGCTAACAATTGGTCTTAAAGGTACACCTTGTTTGTGGATTTTGGGTAAACCATACAGACTGGGTGTGGCCTCCCCTGGGTACAGTCTGTGGTACAGAATACTGTCAATAGCCTTGTCCTGCTTTAAAATTTTCAGGCAATCTATCAACTTCTTCTTGTAACCACTTCCTGGATCTCTTTTCAGCGGTTCATAAGTGGTTACGTCACTAAGGAGTGACATAACTTTCTCATGATAGTCTTTCTGGTTCAAAATCACTGTGCACCTTCCTGTGTCTGCTGGGAGAATTATGATGTTTTTGTCCTTGCTAAGAGTGTTGAGTGCATCTTTCTCTTCTCTACTGATGTTGGAAGGTGGTGGTTTACAGTGACGTGCGGTGAGGTTCATGGCTGGTGAGGCACTGTGCAGTATTTTTTCCATATGTATAATAGAAAACAGACAAAAAATGTTCTCCACATTTTGGCTTCTGTCTGCCATAGCTTCTTCAGTGGTTTGGATACTTTGGATAGCATTATTTTCTTCTTTTATGAACCCTACAGAGTAGTTTATTCACCATTTGATTGGCAGCAGTTAACGGGTTGTGTTTAAAATGTCATATCAGCAATCTTTACACATACAAACTGTAGCACACAAAAAAGCACATTTAATTTGGAGAAAAAATTATTTTAGTCTTACTTTTACTTATAAATTAAATTAAACTATAACAAAATCTATTTTTATTTTACAGAAAAGAGCTGTGAGAATTATTACAAGAAAGTCTTAATGTAATATAATATATTATTTAAACAACTCAAAGTACTGAAGTTTAATGATTTGGTGGACTATAATATTTTGTTAGTAGAACCCTCAAATGTTCAAATGTATTTTGTTAAGGGAAAGCTGCTAGTCTAAAGGGAACTGAATTTTTTGCAAAGCCAAGGTATAGAACTAGTTTGAAGGGACGGTTTATTTCAATACAGGGAGTTGAATTGTGGAATGTTTTGGGAAATCATGTTAAAAATGTAAACTCTGTGCTTATGTTTAAAAATGATCAAAACTAAATTGTTAACAAAATACTAAAACTTTTAGTTAAGTGTTTAATGTTCTAGATATTTGTAGATTGTGAAAAGTTACTCTTTTTGCTCTGTTTGCGCTGTCACTTTCCCTCCTGCAGCGCAGGCTGAAACAGAACCCTGAGCTCAGTAGCCCCGCCTCCAGAGGCTCGCCTGCCTGTGTGTGTGTGTGGATGTAACCTGACACCTTCACAGCCGTTTTATGAGATCGTTCAGCGCACAGATACAGTTTTAGACAAAAACACGAGACATTATATTCACCAGCTAAACTATAGAAATGTAGTTTATATAGCAAAAGTATTTGGACATTTTAATAGCGACATAAGAGGCAGGAATTTTCCTGCCTTCCCAAATCGCTCACACAGCAGCTGCCTGCAGCACGTCACCCGAGTGAGTGAAGTGAAGCAGCCTGTGCCTCTCCTGCGCAGTGCCTCTCTGCGCAGGTCTGCACGTCTCATCTCAGTACATTTGAACACTAAATAAGAAAAATTGGCGATTTTGAATGAAAATCAACTTAAAACTGGTTTAGGTTTTAGTAAAATAAGTTTATAGTACAAATCAAAGGATAAAGACAATAATTAAATTTATTTTTTCAATTAAATTTTTTTTTCTTTTCATGATGACAGGGGAGGCGTGGCCTCACTTGCCGCCCCTGACCGCACGTCACTGGTGGTTTAGCATTACTGAGACAAGCTGAAACTTTGACTCTGAGTTGTTCTGCTTCAAACTCTCTAATTTTGTTGTTACGGATGGCTGACTCAGTGGCTGTGATCATCTCTACTAGAGGAATTCTACTTGGTGCCACTGCAAAGTTTAGTCCCCTGGCAAGAATCTCTGTCTCTGGCTGGGTGAGCTGTCTGTCAGATAAATTCTTCACCCACGTCTCTGTCTCCCTGGCATGTAGCTGTGTAGTGAAGTGTTGCCTTACACTGAACGTGTTGTTATTGGAATTGTGATGGTGTTGACGAGTTATCAGTAAGTTAAATTTGTTTTGCTGTCGAGTCTTGGACCTGGCATGCTGTGCTAAGCGTGCCTGATCTGTACAGTCCATCACTTGCTGAAGTGTGGTCTGATCTAGGCACGTTGTTAGTTTTTGTTTAATGTGCTCTTCTTTGGTCTTCAAGGCCTCAATAGTAAAATTGGTCTGTCTTACCCGTTCATTCAGCAGCTGCGTCTGTGCCTTCTGAAGGATCTTGCTTGCTCGGTCCCCGCTGACCGACGATTTCAGTTCCAGGCTCTTGGGAATGATGCCACTTTGTCTGCATCTAAGGTTGAATCGCAAGTGGTTCCTGTAGTCTGCCCTCTTCCTAGCTGTTTTCTCAAACTCTCTAACAAGTTTGAGGCAATCCTGGCCAAAGTGGTTCAAAATACTCTGATGCATGCTCAATAATCCAGGTAGAAAAATCTAAAAAAGCTAAGTCTGGTCCTCTGGACATTCAAAAAATAAAACAAAACAAAGCAAAAAAAATGTAGAAACGTTTCGTCTTTCGTCCGAAAGACTTCCTCAGTCTGAGTTGCTGTGTTCAGCTCAGTCTTATAAATAGCACCCTCCCACAGTGGATCAACCAGTTGGCTGATGACAGCCTGAAACCAGCTGCTCACATGATCAAGGAGGGCCATCAGCCTAACAATGGATCATTAGCACCCTGATGGTTGTTTGCTATTCACAGAGGGCTGAGTGATACTAGCAATAACAGCATTGTAAGAGGGGGACAGTTGAACCCGGAGGCCTCCACCCCTGTTTAATGATGGACGGTTTCTTTTCACAAAGATGGCCTCCTTTACTCCTCTCTCAAACCATCGTTCCTCTCTATCAAGGATGTGAACATCTTCATCCTTGAAAGAGTGACCGCTGGCGTGGAGATGAGTGTAGACTGCAGAGTCCTGACCTGATGATGTTGATCTTCTGTGCTGGGCCATCCTTTTGGCCAGTGGCTGTTTAGTTTCCCCGATATAAGACTGATCACAGCCCTCCTGACACTGAACAGCATACACAATATTACTCTGTTTGTGCCGGGGGACTGGATCTTTGGGATGAACCAGTCTTTGCCGTAATGTATTTTGGGGTTTAAAAGCCACTGGGACGTTGTGTTTAGAGAATAAACATCTCAATGTCTCTGAAACTCCCGCAACATATGGAATGACCACTGGTCTGGGTTCCTTCTTTTCACCTGATGGCTGGCTGGAGTTCTGTTTGGGTTTCTTCTCTGCTTTCAGGAAGGCCCAGTTAGGATATCCACATTTCCCTAGAGCCTGTTTTGTGTGTGATTTCTCCTTCTGTCTGGCTCCTAAGTTAGTGGGGACGCTGTCTGCTCTGTGATACAGAGTCCTGATGACTCCTAACTTGTGCTCCAGAGGGTGATGGGAGTCGAACTGTAAATACTGGTCTGTGTGGGTGGGTTTGCGGTACACATAAGTTTGCAAATTTCCTCTATCAAATTTCCTCTATTTATAAGACTGAGCTGAACACAGCAACTCAGACTGAGGAAGTCTTTCGGACGAAAGACGAAACGTTTCTACATTTTTTTTTGCTTTGTTTTGTTTTGTTTTTTGAATGTCCAGAGGACCAGACTTGGCTTTTTTGGATATTTCAAGGAATAAAAAGACAATAAGGAGATTACTGGATGATTTGAATCTGGAGAAGTTTATTTTTGTTCTTCTGAAGAAAAAGCTGAAAAAACATTTGATCTAACAATCTAATAACTTTTTGAATTTTATTTCTGAATGAATGAGGGCTGTTACTTTGTGGATAATAGTTTTATACTGGGTATATATAATATGATATAGTTTTATTTTATTTTTTATATTTTATTTTGTTTTTGGAATAGTATATCTAGTCTATAAGATATAATATTCATCAGTTTGTACTTTGTTTGTGTAGAAGATAATGAGAAATGTAGGGAGGGGAAATTCGCCTGTAAATAATTTGAATTGTTAGTCTGTTTCTTATTTGTAAAAATAAGTGAGAATAAAAAAAACATTGTAAATATGTTCTATAGTGTTGAAATTGTTAATTTGTGATGCAAAATC
Source organism: Garcialebias charrua (assembly GCA_038048925.1). Taxonomy (NCBI): domain Eukaryota; kingdom Metazoa; phylum Chordata; class Actinopteri; order Cyprinodontiformes; family Rivulidae; genus Garcialebias; species Garcialebias charrua. The sequence continues at coordinate 11,072 of JBBPBX010020243.1, read as the reverse complement.
TGTACTTCATGTTCAAATGCAGTGTTTTATTTGCATAAAATCTCTAAAATCTAATTTCGCTTTTTGTTTTTTCTTGATGTTAAACAGTTTTAATAGTTGTTTTGTAAGAAGTATAATGTAAAATAATGCCAGATGTTGAAAGATCTAAATATTCTGAACAAATGTACTGAAGCACTTGGCCATAGGACATTTTCTTCATATTTTCTAGTGAAAAAAATGTAAAAACTGTCAGGCGGAAATTTGAGGCTTAGGTTTAACTAAGTTACTTTTCCCAAATACTAATCAGTAACTTAACTAAGTTACTTTTTCAATGTAACTATGCCATCACTGACCCTAATGCATGTTCAACTACCATCTGTTCTGCAAAAATGTGGTGGGATCCATCAGACTTACTCTTCCCGTTCCACGCACTCTGTCCAGTGAGGCTACTTCAAAAGAGTGAAAAAATAGAAAAATGTAAAATCATTAACAGACCAGGATCAAAGTAATCATCTGTTAACAAGCTTTATTGTGGATCCTTTGACAGAGGCATCTTTTTAATATGATCTGCACAACAGATCCAAAACATTAGTTTACCTAAAAGTGAAATCATCAGTTTAACCTGAAACCAAAAAATATTGTAGCCCACTTTTATTTCAGAAAATATCATGTATTGTTTCCTAAGACCACATTCCTAGTATATTTGAGAATTAGCCAATTCCTTGAGCCTTCTAAGATCTGCCATCTCTTTGGATTTATGTATGTATTGTGTATAATTTTCATGTCTAAACGGCACCGCGGGATGCCCTCCTAAATTGTCAATTTGGAATTGTTAAGCTCAGTGGCTCATTTATTCAAAGTCAAAATATGGGCTCGTTCATTTTGGTCTGTTGTTCCAGGTATAGAACTATTAGCCGATTTTTAATGTCCAATTCTCCACTTATTATAAATTGAGATTCAATTTATGTCCTCAATAGAAAGTATCGATTAAAATTAAAGGTGTATTTATTTAGGACCTGTCTGTGAGGGCTACTCCCTCTTTATTACCCTTCAAACCCCAATCTGTCCTCTTGTTGCTTTTAATGTCCATAATTCATGCAAGTCAATGTCAAGATTAAGTTTCCCTTGCGCTAGGTGTTAAAGGGGACCTCATATGGGTTTTTAAAAATTTTATGGTATGTCTTTGTGCTATCCAGACCCCGTTCATTCAATTAAATACACAAAATAATTCTTAGATAATAAATTATACCCTTTTTAATTCTACCATTTTTAACTTCCGTTCTAAACGACCTGTTTATGATAATGAGCTCTGAAGTCCACACCCGTCAAAACTCTGTCTCTGCCCTCTGTAACTGCCAGTACCTCAAATCTGTTGTTGTTTTAAAATTAGCCTTTTTTTATTACTCGTTTGACTTACTGTTAGTGCTAGCTTTAGATAACTTACCGAAAGCTGTTTGTGTGCACCGCCATTAGCTGCTTCTTTTATCATGCCCTCCCGAATCCGAGGCTAAAATTAGCTCTTCCTCCTCCTTCGGTAACAAACAGCCCGCGTAGCTCCTGCTAGTTGCATGCGGCGCTTTGATCCACGGCTGCACATCCAATCCAGACACACGCAAAGTTCACCGTGTGTTTCCAGTTAATTTATCCGTATGAGACAACCTGACCCACACGATCCTCAAAAGCTAGCAGCTCACTGCAGCCCAATCTCTCCGAATAAAAAAAAAAGATGCCATGGCCGGGAAGTGAACCCCGGTCCTTTGGGTGCAACACCAGTGATTTAACTCGCTGACCTACAGGCGCTGTTGAACAACAATAGTCCTTCATCGTATAAGAAATACATACAACCACCTACTTTTAGAACGCTGGAGTTTTGATTAGATTTTGATGAAGTTAAAGGTATTCTTAAAATAAATAAATTGCTAATCTGAAAAGTATATCGATCAGTGGTGCTTGTACGTTTCAGACTGTCGCCTCGCGAGTGTGTGTGTGTGCACAGTTTCAACGAGACAGAGTTCTGCCGGCTGCACATTGGGAGCGATCGCTATTACACTAAAAATTGAACTAAAACGTAAAAATAACAATTATAAAGTATTATAACTCCAAAAGGCTTTAAAAAAATGCCATGACTGGGATGCGAAAACCTGGTTCTTCGGGTGCCGCTCCATTTCTTTGACCTATCGACCAACCTGGCAGTTGAGCAAAAGCAGTCCTTCATCGTATAAGAACAAATACAACCACCTACTTTTAGAACGCTGAAATTTTTATTAGATTTTGATGAAGTGAAAAGTATTCTTAAAATAAATAAATTGCTAATCTGAAAAGTATATCTATCAGTGGTGCTTGTACGTTACAGACTGTTGCCCCGCGAGAGTGTGTGTGTGCACAGTTTCAACGAGACAGAGTTCAAACGTCTATTATACTGAAGTGGGATGAGCCGCACCAGGGGTTGATAGGTGAGGGGTTGGACTCAGATTTGGTGTGGGAAACGAAGCGTTTATATCACAGACAAATAAATCTACTTAGAGTAGATTTATTTGTTGGGGAGACCGGTCATTTTCTGTTGCCGGCCCAAAAGCCTGGAACAGTCTCCCCCTTGAGCTGCGTGCCACCTCTGATCTGACTCTGTTCAAAACCAGACTGAAGACCCACTTGTTCAAAAAAGCTTTCAGTGTGTAACTTTTATTATTTTTGGTATTTTAATATGTAGCATTTTTATTTCCATTGCCTTCTTTTATTACTGCTGTTTCTTATTCTATTTTCATTGATTTATTGTTCCAGTTTATTCATCTTTTTATCCTGTTAAGCACCTTGGTCAATGCAAGGCATTGTAGGAAGGTGCTATACAAATAAAGTTTATTATTATTATTATTATTATTATTATTATTATTATTATTATTATTATTATTATTATTATTATTATTATTATTATTATAGAGTAAATAAACCACTGGGTGCATTTTTTTGGCACAAGGACTGTTTTTTTATGAAGTAAATACCCAAAGTTGAGTAAAAACTTGTGGGGCGGCCGTGGTGTACTGGTAATGGCAGTCGTCTCCCGATCGGAAAGTTGGCGGTTCGACTCCCGGGACCCCCACCATGTGTCGTTGTGTCCTTGGGCAAGACATTTAACCCTGAGTTGCTCCCGGTAGGACTGGAAAGCACCTTGCATGGTAGTCTGCCACCACCGGTTTATGAATGTGTGTAGCATTCAATATATGTGTAGCACTTTGAGATTTTCAGTAATGAAAAGTGCGTTATAAATTGAATTAATTATTATTATTATTAAAAAAAACATTAAAAAGTGAATTTTGCATGTGTGGTCCCCTTTAATACCTCCTATGTGTGCCTAATGTTTGTGCTATACACGTTCCAGGGGAGAGAGGTTGTCATCCCTTTCTGTTCTCTCTTTATATTTATCTGACTCCAAACAGTTATTAAAATCTATACCTGCATCCTTTTACTTTTATTAAATGCTTCAGAACGAATAACCCAACTTGTTGACTGAACTAAATTACAAATAAAAGTGACTTCAACCTGTTTTTGGTGTCCCTATAAATTATTAAGCTTATCTGTGCAGTACTTTTTTTGTCCATTAGGGATCTCCATAATACCCAGGCTGTACAGGAAATGACTGTGTGTTTGCGTCCCTCCTTCCGGGTCAACATTCACAAGATATGTACATTCACTGGAGCTATTCATGAAAGTACGTCTTCCAAATCGGTAATCAAATTTCTTTGCTTCTTATATATGAGAAAATACAAATATGATACGTTTGGTTCTACATCCTGATGGCCTATACACAAAGTTTGCAGACAACGCCTCGTGAACCACGTCGGCCCTCATGGCTCGTTAACTTTGCTGTTAGATGCTATGTTTGTCTACAAAAAATAAATTTGGATAATTTAAAGTCGATATTGTTTCTCTACACGACACGCCACTCTGTATGCTTCATTAAGCGAATCCGATGTGAGCTGTCTACCGTTACAAAGCTATAAAATGTCCGCTGTCGGACAGCCTATGCTATGCTAACGGGAGGTCCCACTGCAATTTCCAAATTTCCCGTTTGTTTAAGTGTTATAACCTAAAACTATTGAGATAGAATGCCACAAGTTTTCTCGATCAATCCCTGAAACCGTAAAGGTTCATTTGACGCTAATCAATTTGTTTCAAACTGTCCGCAAATATTTTATTTGTTTAGTCAAAAAGCTGTACACGTCCTGGGGCCTTCCCGTTCAGAGCTGAATTTCTATATATATTTTTTTATTTCACCCACATTTATTCCTAATTGCGCAACAGCACACCTAATCACGCTGTAGAAAATTATTTAATCCCATATAAAATGGAGAATGTAAACTGTTTTAATGCAATGTTTATTTTGTGTTTCAGGAAACCGGCACCAGCTGGAGGTGGAGACTACATTTGTTCATATATTAAATTATCTAAATAAAACTATGTTCTAAACTCAGTGTGTCAACTTTTGCTTTTATCATTTCTACATTATCTACTGCCTATGTCTGTAAGTACAGTAGTGATTATTTAATCCTCAGACAGCTTGTCCTAGTTTTTATCTTTAATTTTTAATCTGTACCGTAAGTAACTATATGGTCCATATAATGTGGGGTTTGTTGACAAAAAATGTATCTAGTATTTTCCATCTCAGAGATTGTTCAAGGTTTTTTCTTGTTAAATTATTTTCAAATAATTTTCGTTGTGACCTATAAATATTGAACTATATCACTTAAAAGTCTAATTCAAGTTCTTAAAACCCTAATCAGTTCTTCCTATTTTACTCCTGGTTGCCAGAAAAATAGAAAAAAAAATCACAGAACACTCTTGAGTCGACACAAACAATTAAGAACAACATACTCGCACAGTGAAACATAATTTCACAAAACACATTCCTCCTTTTTTATTACCAACGCAGCACGAACAAAACAAAACACTTAATAAAACTAAGTAAAAACGAGAACCAACACGCACTTCCGGTCCCGGACTGAATGCAAATTTGGGGCGTGTTGGCCACAGAGTCCTCATCGACTCACAGAGTCCTCATCGACTCAGTCAGCACCTCCCAGGTTTTAACTAAAGGCCCAATCACGTCTCTTTCCCAGTGCACAAAGTTGGCCCGCTGACGTTAAGCGCAGCTAGGATTCCCAGAATCCCTGAGACAGTACCACCTCATCAGGAGTACACCTGGCGCGCCACCGCGTGCCCTGGGAGATGAATTTTTCACGTCGCACGTGACTTCCGGTGGTACCGCACGTTCCCCGGGCATCAGGTTCCGAACCAAACTTGTGAAACAAGCCGAAGCTGTCCCAGCCATCCACGAAACCGTGCAGCAAGCTGTAGACACCCCGACTTCCCACGCTACGACCCGAACCCAGAACTAGTATCAAAACAAGCAAGCAGAACAAGCCAAGCTGAACTCAGCTACCCACGAGACGAATTGAACCCGTTAATTACATAAAAAGTAAGTAATAAAAACAAAAACGTACAACAGACACGAACACTATTAACACACCCTCATGCGCGCTGGCCCGAACCCGACCGAACAGGCCCGAGTGGTTCCGAAAGCCCACTTCCGGTTCGGGGCAAAGCCCAGAGCATCTGATTAAACCGAACCCAGCTGTCAGAAATGGCCAGAAAGGATATATTTAGATCACTGTCTCTATCCCGAGACAGCTCCTAGCCAAATGCAGAGATGACAAAAATTTTATTTATGGCCAAATAGACGTTTTGTGGTTTAAACCATAAAGGCACGGCTTACCTTCAGCTATGAGGCCCAACTCTGCAGGTTGCCAGCAGCTGCTCCGTCCTCCGTCGTCTGTCTCCCCCTCCTGAACGTCGGGTCACCATTTGAAGAGTACTAAACTCTTCTAATATTTTGTGAATGTTGGATCAAGCCTTGTAGCTAAAATACCAAAAGTAGATAAAAATGTGATCCACTCAATTACAGGTTGTGCAAATAGTATTTTTCTAAATGGAACCAACAAAGAGGAAATAATGAAGGTAGTAAAAAATCTTACAGACAAGAGATCAAAGGACTGGGTGGACATGGATATGATGTTTGTAAAGGATATAATGAGCCATGTTATTGAGCCGTTTACATATATATGTAATTTATCATTTTCAACAGGAATATTTCCAGATAATATGAAAGTAGCTAAGGTCGTTCCTCTTTTTAAAAATGGTGATAAATGTGTGTTCAACAATTATAGACCTATATCCTTGTTACCACAGTTTTCAAAAATTCTTGAAAAACTATTTGTAAACAGACTAGATCAATTTATAGATAAACAAAATATTCTAAGCAACAGTCAGTATGGGTTTAGAGCAAAAAACTCTACATCAATGGCTCTCATGGAATTAATGGAACAAATAACTACTGTTGTCGATCAAAAACAATATTGTATCAGTATTTTGCTTCTATTAGAATCCTGGCAAAAACCAATGCAGATTTTTTCCTGTCTTTGATTTTATACGTCTACCTTATAATGTTTTGCTAGTTTTTTGATACTTTGTTAAAAAAAAAAAAAAACTTTTTTTTGTTTTTTCTCTCTTTTGTTTTCTATTGTTTATTGTTTGTTTGTTTGTTGTTTATTGTTTAAGGACATTCTACCACTGCTGTTCATTGTTCTTTAGTTTTAGCAGGTCACTTTCATAAATGAGCCCATGAGGTTCAAAAGATTTACCTGACTAAATAAAGGTTGAATGAATGAATGAAAATTTTTGTTGATTTAAAAAAAGCATTCGATACTATTGATCACACCATTCTCCTTGAAAAACTGAACAAATATGGTATTAGAGGACCAGCATTACAGTGGGTATCTAGCTACTTAAAAGATAGGAAACAATTTGTACAAATAAATGATGTAAGATCTGACCTCTGTAATATCACATGTGGAGTTCCCCAAGGCTCTGTACTTGGACCAAAGCTTTTTATTTTATATGTGAATGACTTGGTAAATGTGTCAGGACTCCTTAAATGTGTACTTTTTGCTGATGATACCACTTTTTTCTGTTTAGGTGAAGATATAGAACAAATGTTGGAATTGATAAAGACAGAATTTGTCAAGATACAAACTTGGTTTAAAATAAATAAATTATCATTAAATCTAGAAAAAACTAATTACATGATATTCGGTAATAAAAAGAAAACTGTTGATGTTCCACTCAAAATTGAGGATGTTGAGATTTGTAGAGTGAGTGAGGTGAAGTTTTTGGGTGTTATCATTGATGACAAACTGACATGGAAACAACACATAAATTCTGTAAGAATAAAAATAGCTAAATCGATTGCAGTACTGTACAAAGTCAGAGACCTATTGAATGATAAAGCTCTGTATTTGTTGTATAACACAATCATTGTTCCACACTTAATCTATTGTATTGATGTTTGGGGGAATGCGTGTAAAACAATCACAAAGCCTATTTTTGTATTACAGAAAAGAGCTGTAAGAATTATCACTAGAAAACATTACCGTCATCCATCAAGTACATTATTTTATCAACTGAAGTTATTGAAGTTCCATGATTTGGTAGACTATAATATTTTATCAGTTATGTATAGGGCTCAAAATAATGCATTACCTTTAAAGATCCAAATGCATTGAAATATATTTCTATCAGTATTACATTACACCCATTATGTTCTATTATTTGTATTCACTTAATTCTGCCATATAATGTGAAATGTGACACAAGGCAGAACGTTTTTCTCTCGGGCTTTGTTTTCAATAGGGAAGAGTTACACGCCTGCACAATTAAACAGACCCAACATTTGATGTTTACATTGAAGCTGATAGTTTATTGGCAGAAAGGAGGGTCACGTGTTAGTGTAGGTGGTCCCGAGACAGTCCCAAGCGGTTCCAGGTTCCAGGAGGCGGTGACGACATCCGGAGGTTTATAACCGTGGCCCTGCCTTCAAAGATGTGTGTGTGGACTTGTGCTAAGAGTGAGGTCTGTGTTTGCAGCTGCAAGGTTTATCCTTATCCACAGTATTCTTGGAGGTGTCACTGTAGAATCGAATGTGCATTGAACTTCCGGTCCGACACCGGAAGTGCCTGTATTCCATAGGTGGAGTATGGATCGCGGGTGTTTTTGAAAGTTATTTTCATTCATTTTATCGGAGCAAACACAGCTTTTGTTTAAACGTAACGTTTACTGAAATGTCCTACCGGGGTTCAGGTACCTGCTGTGCTGTTCGCGGCTGCACCAACAACCGGACCAAGCTAAATCTTTGGCTAAAACAACAGTGTTTTCAACACGGACCCAAAACAAAGAAAGAGTGTTCCTGCATCCTTCTCTATGGCTGTGTCTGCGCGATCAGGTAACATCTGTAATTTCTTTTTATTCAGGGAGGGTTTATTAATGAGAGTTTTGGATGATTTACTGTCTTAAAATGATATATGTCAGGCGCGACCGGTATTTTTAGCCGAGATAGCTGCTAATAAACGTTAGCCGAGAGGCCGGAGCAAACGCGTTCGCTATTTATGTATTTTTAAATTATGTCAGCGCGATCAGGTCACATCTGTTATTTCTTTTTATTCGGGGAGGGATATTAATGAGAGTTTTGGAAGATTTACTGTCTTAAAACGATAGATCTCAGATGCGACCGGTATTTTTAGCCGAGATAGCTGCTAATAAACCTTAGCCGAGAGGCCGGAGCAAACGCGTTCGCTATTTATGTATTTTTAAATTATGTCTGCGCGATCAGGTAACATCTTTTTATTCGGGGAGGGTTTATTAATGAGAGTTTTGGAAGATTTACTCTTAAAACGATAGATCTCAGACGCGACCGGTATCTTTAGCCGAGATAGCTGCTAATAAACCTTAGCCGAGAGGCCGGAGCAAACGCGTTATTTTTAAATTATGTCTGCGCGATCAGGTAACATCTGTAATTTCTTTTTATTTGTCCCTCCTCTTTTAACAAAACGAGTGGTGTTCCCACATTTTTAATGAACTAAAACAACAAAGTTTGGACTGTCTTCAACTGTATTACTCGCATGTAAACAAACGGGGTTTCAGGTCAACCGGAAGTCGTGTGCACATTTCGCGCAAAGCATCATGGGGCGTAGGAATACTGTGGATATGTACAATAAACCAGCAAATAACTTGCACATTCGTTTCAGAGTTTCTTTCAACCTTTGAACTCATAACAATTTGGTGACCACCGACGTTGAGGGTTGGGAAGGAACGTTTGAGGCTTCCCCCACCGAGCGGGACGAGCACGCGTGCAATCAACTGGCGCCTTCTTTCAGGTGAGCAGATCTTCCCTTTGTCACTAAATGTCTGCTACTGGAAACACTAAATGTACGTTGACTGTATGCTGTTCTGACTACGGGTGGGCTAATTTTCACCGTGGGGTGGCTACGGTTTATTGTGTTAGCAGCTAAATGTAAAAACGTGAACTACTGTTGGTATTTCATTTGGATGTGCATTTTTTTGCGGTTGTTCTACATATACCCCTCCCTGGGCTGCCACCTTACCGTGGTGGAGGGGTTTGAGTGTCCCAATGATCCTAGGAGCTATGCTGTCAGGGGCGTTATGCCCCTAGAAGGGTCACCCAAGGCAGACAGGTCCTAGGTGAGGGACCAGACAAAGTGCAGCCCAAAAACCCCTATGATGAGTGCAATTAATGGACTAAGTTTTCCCTCGCCCGGACGTGGGTCACCGGGGCCCCACTCTGGAGCCAGGCCCGGAGGTGGGGCACGCTGGCGAGCGCCTGGTGGCCGGGCTTTTACCCATGGAGCCCGGCCGGGCACAGCCCGAAGAGGAGACGTGGGTCCCCCTTCCCATGGGCTCACCACCTGTGGGAGGGGCCAAAGGGGTCGGGTGCAATGTGAGATGGGTGGTGGCCGAGGGCGGGGACCCTGGCGGTCTGATCCTCGGCTACAGAAGCTGGCCATTGGGACATGGAATGTCACCTCTCTGGTGGGGAAGGAGCCTGAGCTAGTGTGTGAGGTTGAGAGTTTCCGACTAGAAATAGTCGGACTCACCTCAACGCATGGCTCTGGCTCTGGAACCAGTTTCCTTGAGAGGGGTTGGACACTCTTCCACTCTGGAGTTGCCCCTGGTGAGAGGCGCCGAGCAGGAGTGGGCATACTTGTTGCCCCCCATCTTGGTGCCTGTACGTTGGGGTTCACCCCGGTGAACGAGAGGGTAGCCTCCCTTCGCCTACGTGTGGGGGGACGGGCTCTGACTGTTGTTTGTGCCTATGCGCCAAACGGCAGCTCAGATTACCCACCCTTTTTGGAGTCCTTGGAGGGGGTATTGGAGAGTGCGCCTCCTGGGGACTCCCTTGTTCTACTGGGGGACTTCAACGCTCACGTGGGCAATGACAGTGAGACCTGGAGGGGTGTGGTTGGGAGGAACGGCCCCCCTGATCTGAACCAGAGTGGTGTTCTGTTATTGGACTTCTGTGCTCGTCATGGATTGTCCATAACGAACACCATGTTTAAGCATAAGGGTGTCCATATGTGCTCTTGGCACCAGGACACCCTAGGTCGCAGTTCGATGATCGACTTTGTTGTCGTCTCATCTGATCTGCGGCCGCATGTCTTGGACACTCGGGTGAAGAGAGGGGCGGAGCTGTCAACTGACCACTACCTGGTGGTGAGTTGGCTCCGATGGTGGGGGAGGATGCCGGTCAGACCTGGCAGACCCAAACGTATTGTGAGGGTCTGCTGGGAACGTCTGGCAGAGTCTCCCGTAAGACGGAGCTTTAACTCCCACCTCCGGGAGAGCTTTGAACACGTTCCGAGGGAGGCGGGGGACATGGAGTCCGAGTGGGCCGTGTTCCGCGCCTCTATTGTCGAGGCAGCTTATCGGAGCTATGGCCGCAAGGTTGTTGGTGCCTGTCGTGGTGGCAACCCTCGAACCCGGTGGTGGACACTGGCAGTGAGGGATGCTGTCAGGCTAAAGAAGGAGTCCTATTGGGCCTTTTTAGCTTGTGGGACCCCGGAAGCAGATGATAGGTACCGGCAGTCCAAGCGGCATGTGGCTCGGGTGGTTGCTGAGGCAAAAACTCTGGCGTGGGAGGAGTTCGGAGAGGCCATGGAGAATGACTTCCGTACGGCTTCGAGGCGATTCTG
>JBBPBX010020242.1:26355-43572 GCA_038048925.1 Garcialebias charrua | reverse complement strand
TCCACCACCGGGTTCGAGGGTTGCCACCACGACAGGCACCAACAACCTTGCGGCCACAGCTCCGATAAGCTGCCTCGACAATAGAGGCGCGGAACATGGCCCACTCGGACTCCATGTCCCCCGCCTCCCTCGGAACGTGTTCAAAGCTCTCCCGGAGGTGGGAGTTAAAGCTCCGTCTTACGGGAGACTCTGCCAGACGTTCCCAGCAGACCCTCACAATACGTTTGGGTCTGCCAGGTCTGACCGGCATCCTCCCCCACCATCGGAGCCAACTCACCACCAGGTAGTGGTCAGTTGACAGCTCCGCCCCTCTCTTCACCCGAGTGTCCAAGACATGCGGCCGCAGATCAGATGAGACGACAACAAAGTCGATCATCGAACTGCGACCTAGGGTGTCCTGGTGCCAAGAGCACATATGGACACCCTTATGCTTAAACATGGTGTTCGTTATGGACAATCCATGACGAGCACAGAAGTCCAATAACAGAACACCACTCTGGTTCAGATCAGGGGGGCCGTTCCTCCCAACCACACCCCTCCAGGTCTCACTGTCATTGCCCACGTGAGCGTTGAAGTCCCCCAGTAGAACAAGGGAGTCCCCAGGAGGCGCACTCTCCAATACCCCCTCCAAGGACTCCAAAAAGGGTGGGTAGTCTGAGCTGCCGTTTGGTGCATAGGCACAAACAACAGTCAGAGCCCGTCCCCCCACACGTAGGCGAAGGGAGGCTACCCTCTCGTTCACCGGGGTGAACCCCAACGTACAGGCACCAAGATGGGGGGCAACCAGTATGCCCACTCCTGCTCGGCGCCTCTCACCAGGGGCAACTCCAGGGGCTGAATTTCATTAATATTTAACTACAGAAACCCCTAAAACAATTGTTAGCTGAATTAGTTTATCTGAGTTAAATTTTTGTTAATAACTGATCACAAATCAGCTTATGTTACAACATAAATAACAACGAAGCGCGCACCCATTTCCGCCTTTCAGCGCGACTTGAATGTCATTAAAATATAACTAATATTGTCTAACTGTTGCGCGCAGCCAGGGTTTTAAAATATAACTAATAATCTCTAACTCCTTTGCGTAGCTAGAATGTTAAGAGCGGTGATTCCATCATAAGCAACGTAAACTCCCCAAAAAAAACAATCCGCCCCCGTGGCTTAGAGTGATAACTAATAATCTCTAACTCCTTTGCGTAGCTAGAATGTTAAGAGCGGTGATTCCATCATAAGCAACGTAAACTCCCAAAAAAAAACAATCCGCCCCCGTGGCTTAGAGCGTTAATCCTCTTTTACCTTGACCAGACGAAGCGGGTTCGCGTCCCACCTGGGACAAGGTTTTTTTTACGTTTGTCTTTTATTGGAGTAAATAAAAAGGAGTTTGTTTGGTAAAATGCTTAACAAAACTCCTTTTTATTTACTCCAATAAAAGACAAACGTAAAAAAAACCTTGTCCCAGGTGGGACGCGAACCCGCTTCGTCTGGTCAAGGTAAAAGAGGATTAACGCTCTAAGCCACGGGGGCGGATTGTTTTTTTTGGGAGTTCACGTTGCTTATGAAGGAATCACCGCTCTTAACATTCTAGCTACGCAAAGGAGTTAGAGATTATTAGTTATATTTTAAAACCCTGGCTACGCGCAAGAGTTAGACAATATTAGTTATATTTTAATGACATTCAAGTCGCGCTGAAAGGCGGAAATGGATGCGCGCTTCGTTGTTATTTACGTTGTAACATAAGCTGATTTGTGATCAGTTATTAACAAAAATTTAACTCAGAAACACTAATATATATATATCCAGCTAACAAATAATTTTTAGCGGAGTCTCCTCTCTTAAAACACGAACACTCCACCCACGTGAAGAGAGCACCCCACCCACTTCCAGAGAACTGCCCACCCACTTCAAGGCGGCTCTGCGGCAAATGCGTAATGAACGCGCGTGACCCAGAGCTGGCTCTGGGCCACCCAGGGACGAGCTGGACTGGGGAGGGCCGGTCAATGCGAAAACGGCTTATGAGTTGTAATTCTTGTTGGCTTTGATCAACGGATACAGATTTAAACTATACATTGAATTTATAAATGTACAGATGTTATTTGAATCTGTTTAATTTCCCAGAGCCAAGATGGTGTAGTGGCAGGGCTTTTGACTTGGGACCAGAAGGACGCGGGTTCGCGCCCCGGCCACTACACACCTTGGGGTGTCTATGAGTGCACACCTAATTCTCCAGCTCCCCGGGCGCTTTCTGGCTGCTCACTGCACCACCTAGTGGTGGTTGGGTTAAATGCAGAGATGAATTTCGTCTGTGTATGGGAAACATACACAGATGACAGACAAAGACATTATTATTATATTAAAGTCTCCACACAAAGAAACTTTTTTATTAAAACTCTTTTCCAATAACTACAAGATTTTATCGGTGAATATATACGGGAAGTGGATTGTGTTGTCTTTGTTAATGTTTTAGCTAGTTGCGCCCTGTTTTTGTTAGTTGTGCCTTTTTATGACTAGTGCCTTGTTTTAGCTAGTTCTTACGGTGGCCCTGAGGTGCAAAGCACATTAACAAATAAGGCTAAACACTTTAACAAATAGTTCTGAAACAAATTAACAAATTCTGAAACAAATTAACATTTTCTGAAACACTTTAACAAATTCTGAAACAAATTAACATTTTCTGAAACAAATTAACATTTTCTGAAACAAATTAACATTTTCTAAAACACTTTAACATTTTCTGAAACAAATTAACATTTTCTGAAACACTTTAACATTTTCTGAAACAAATTAACATTTTCTGAAGCAAATTAACATTTTCTGAAACAAATTAACATTTTCTGAAGCAAATTAACATTTTCTGAAACAAATTAACATTTTCTGAAACAAATTAACATTTTCTAAAACACTTTAACATTTTCTGAAACAAATTAACATTTTCTGAAACACTTTAACATTTTCTGAAACAAATTAACATTTTCTGAAACACTTTAACATTTTCTGAAACACTTTAACATTTTCTGAAGCAAATTAACATTTTCTGAAACAAATTAACATTTTCTGAAACACTTTAACATTTTCTGAAACACTTTAACATTTTCTGAAACAAATTAACATTTTCTGAAACACTTTAGCAAATGAGAGAATCACACGGAAAGGGAATGTCCTAACGAGGCTGACCCGGAAGTGATGACCCGGAAGTGATGACCCGGAAGTGATGACATTTCGACCCGAGATGGACAACACGCGAAAACAAACTAAAGGAAAGCGATCTTTACATGCATCCTTCACATTTAAAAGGTAAGTTATGCTGAGGGCAAAACATAAATATATGAAACATGTTTATCGTCATGATCGCGTTTTTTTCCGACCGAACATATTCATGTAATGGCAGCGTTACTTTCTACCACAGTGTGCTCCTTTGTCTGGCGTTGGCCAGTAATAAAACCATTATGGTTTTATGTGTGGTTTATGTGTCTGTGTTTTACAATAAAACTGTGGTGATTTCTTAAAAAGTAAGTGTTGCAACGCTGCCTAAAAAACACTAACTTTTAAGGATCAGGATTACTTTATGTTTTATTCACAGATTATGCTCAGTGTTTTTTATTAGAGTGAGGATAAAGTCAGCATTTTTTTCACAATCATAGATTCTGTTTCAATTTTTGCCAAAATGTAATAATAATTATTATAATAATATCAGAGAGAGTACACTGTGTTGAAACACTGATATCTGATTGCAGTACAAGTAAATAAAAACAGATAAATCATTATATTTTATGTCCTTCCTGTCTTTAGCTGCATTTGAGCACCTTTTGATGTTTAGAGCTAAATGAACAGAATGGAAAATATATTTTGTTTCCTTGCTGCAGGTCAATCTGCTAGTTTCCTTAAACTTTTTGAACTATCAGTACGTTGAATAATCAGTTGAGCTCTTATGCAAAATATATTTAAAAGGTTTTCAGATTTTTTTTAACGCATGATCTACCCTTTTTTGCTCCATACTAGGCCAAAATGCAGAAGAAGACCATCTTTTATCCAGGAAAACAAAGAGTTGTTTTCCGCAAGGGACCCCTTGGATTTCTTCGTCAGGACCCCTCTCCTGAGGCCAAAATGATAAAAAATTATCCTAGTGTGCAGAACAAATCTGAGCCATAGAGAGAGGACATTGTGCGGCGAAATGTTTGTCTGCAGTTCATCAAAGAGGAGGGGATGTCACAGATGATTCAGAAGTGCTGGGAGACTAGAAGCTGCAGCAGCACCTGCTCAAGAGACAGAAATCATCCTCGTCATACAACCACACCATCCAGTGTGCCACAGAAACATCTGGGTGAGCAACTAAGAATGTTGTATTAACAATTTTAAGATGAAAGGAAAAAAATTGCCTTAAAAACTGAATATTCCTCCCAAACTGATCCTTGATTTTTTTACAATATAATTTTTTGATTTCTCATAGTGATGGAGGAGGACGAAGGATTGGAGGCTGCAATGCTAAGCATCTCACTACGCTCCTGCGTCAGAGCAGTACGCACACTATAGTTACACTTGATGAAATTCTAAAATATAATCTGCTTGTGTTTAGTCTCTCTCCCATATTTGTCTTTGTGTACACAGTGTCAGGATCAGCGGAAACAGAGTGAACCCCAGTGTCAAACAGAGCAAAGACAGGTTTTTCTTAAAGTAGGTGATTTCAGGACTGGAGTGTTATTCTCTTTTACGATGAATAACCCTCCAAAACTGAGCCTTGACCTATTGTGTTCTGGCAGAAGCAGAAGGAATAAAAGCACAACTTTTTGAGTTTCCACTAACACCACCTGTTGTGTTCAATTGGGATTCATACAGTGACTGATACATTATCTTTATTTAGGTCCAACTGCAACGGTGTCCAGGTGTTCAGACGCATCAGGTGATTCAGAATCCTCAACAGTTAACGGTAAAGAAATGTACATTCTATTACTGAAAAGAAATCTGATGCTTTATGTTTTTAAGCTACGGTACATAAAATCATTTGTTTACTTTCTTCTGATTGTTTACAGTCCTGGCAAACACACAACAGACATCCGTGGCCCTTCCATCACTGCTGTCATTTCTACTGAAGGAAAAAGAGAGTGCAAAGAATACAGAGTTGTTTAAAGGTTTGTTTCAACTCACCCTTAAATATCTATTTGTTGCATCAATAGCAATGTCTGGATAATTTTCACAGCTACTTCATCTGTTGTCTTAAAATTATACTGAAGCCATAAATAAATAACTGAAAGATAATGCTCCTTTTCAGATTCCAGCACAAGTGCAGCTTCCACCTCTGCACAGACAGACCTTTCCTTTGAGGACAGTGCTGAAGATGGTAAGAACTGACTGCATACAAAAAATAATTAATTTTTTTACTGAGTAGTTTGCTTTATTAACAACATTTCCACGCTGTTTGTCAAATATTTTGTAAACAATGTGGCTAATATTTGGAACACAAACAGTCTTTTTTTTAATGGAACCCTAATTCCATGTATTTTTATTTTTTTATGATAGTTCCCTCAGCTCAGCCACCCTTTGCTGTTCCTCTGCCTCAACCTGACCATGACATTAACAGCTGGAACTGTTCTCGGCACCAGAAACTGTGGATGAAGACAGAGCTGCAAGATCTCGTCCTGTGGCCTGGCTCTCGTCCTGTACGTCATCTTGGATATGCAATTTCCCTCTGGCGTCATCCTCCGCAGCCTCTTGATTGGGACCAACACAGGACTTTGAAAAGAGAAGTAGCAGCTCCTTCACAGCTTCCTCTGCCATCGTTCATCACCAAACAAGTGCAAACTCCACCTGTGGCATTGAGCTCAAATTTGGCTGTTCCACTTGCTGAGGCATCAGTAGCACAACCGGCCTTCAGTCCCTCTAGTTACTTCCTAAAGCAGGAAATCCAGTCAGAAATACTCCAAGTTTCTACAACAGGTGAGCAAACACAGTGCTATGTATTTACATTTCTAGATTAAATTTAGGAAATTTATAAACTTATACTGATGAATTGTACTTACCTTATTGTGTTTCAGAGACTTCACATCCTCTGCGATCCTCACCAAGGAGTGCCCGCACTGGACCAGTAAAGACCGGTGGGCGTGTCTTTGTGTTGGATCACACACGCTGGACACCACCTATGAAAGAGGCGATTGATGGCTTGATGATTGATGGCAGTTTTTTTTGTTGTTGCTTTGTTTTGTTTTTTGAATGTCCAGAGGACCACACTTAGCTTTTTTAGATTTTTCTACCTGGATTATTGAGCATGCATCAGGGTATCTGTCTGTGCTAATTTAAGATAAATAAGATTGTGTTCCACCTCTTTTAATAAAACGTGCACAACGTTAGTACTGTGTAGATACTAAACCTCAGAGCTTTCCAGGTTGTTTTCAGGTTATTCATTGCTTCACCGTAATGTGCTGATATAAACTAGCTAAATACAGTATGCTAGTAGAAGTAATCTGCACAGGCACTTCTTCACGTCGCCCCCATCCCTCCCTCGTCTGCAGCGGAATGATGATCTTTTTCTCTCTCTCTCTCTAAAATAAACTAAAAACATTTAGCCCTGGCAAACTGCTTTGGTTTCATATTTGATAAGTTACAAACTAAAATAAACAAGAGTTAATTTTGTTTAAGTTACTTTAGTTAGTAAGGTATTATTAAGTCTCAAACATATATGAACTTTCTTGTCTCAAACATATATAAAAAAATCCTTCTGTTATTTCAATTGAAACTGTCTGCACAAAATACAACACAAAAAGTAAATTACAAGTGCAGTAGTCCACCCCCAAAAATAAAAAATGTATGTTTTGTGAATGTTTGATATACCACTGTCTGCTAGATTGAACTCAGCCATGCTCCTTGATGTGATGACAATTTCAGGATAGGAATCTGAGGTATCATCCACTTCTGTAAAAATAAACAACTGATCATATAGATACTGTGGAGGCATCTTTCAGTAGATTGAAACAAGTTAAAATACTTTATTTAATGTTTACATCCACTCACCTCATTTAAAATGTGTTTTACGGCAAATAAACAATGTAATTCTGGAATATTGCCTTCCTGGTTCCCTTTTATAATCAGCCAGTTTGAATGGTCTTTCTGATCCAGGCACAGTGACTTCCTCTGAGCAGTCTGGATACAACAGGATGTACGGTCCTTCTTGTATGTCCTTGTTAAACCTTCTCATTTTCTGGACACCTTGTTGCAGTATCTCGGGTGCTCCTACCTCTGGGTCTACAAATAACAGGACCATTTTCCCTCTTAGAGGTTTTAAACCAGTCCCACTTGGCACCATCAATGTTTATCTGTGACAAAGATGAGAGCAATTTAACGTATAAGAGGTAGAAAAAATCAATAAATAAACACGATACATACATATGTGTTTCTCTATGGTCTAATATTTGTGCTAGTACAGTTTCACAGTCAGCGAGTCAGGTCAGTACAGCTTACCTGCACGTTTTTTCCTTTATGTTTTCCTCTCGGACCGTAGTTAAAATCCTGAAGCTCTTTGGACTTGGAGCTTCGGTACTCTTTGAAACATTTATATGATGGGCCAGGTTGTTCTGCTGAAATTAAAAAAGGTCGGTCTCAAAAATCAAAATGAGGTAACCAATAGCGCTAATATGTTTTATTCACAGGCTAATTAAAAAAGCTAACATTACGCTGCACTTACGGTACTTTGTTTAGCATTGTCCGGTTGTTGAGATGTCCCCTCTCCTGCATCCATCTGCTCTGTGCCATTTAAAAACTCCAAGGATCGACCGCACAAAAAACAAAACAGCTTAATAAACTTATAGGTGTCCCACAGAACGGGCAAAACGTGACTCGACTGTCGTCCATCTTGGGTCAAAATGACCGCTTCCGGGTCATCACTTCCGGGTCATCACTTCCGGGTCAGCCTCGTTAGGACATTCCCTTTCCGTGTGATTCTCTCGTTTGCTAAAGTGTTTCAGAAAATGTTAATTTGTTTCAGAAAATGTTAATTTGTTTCAGAAAATGTTAAAGTGTTTCAGAAAATGTTAATTTGTTTCAGAAAATGTTAATTTGTTTCAGAAAATGTTAAAGTGTTTCAGAAAATGTTAATTTGTTTCAGAAAATGTTAATTTGTTTCAGAAAATGTTAAAGTGTTTCAGAATTTGTTAAAGTGTTTCAGAAAATGTTAATTTGTTTCAGAAAATGTTAATTTGTTTCAGAATTTGTTAAAGTGTTTCAGAAAATGTTAATTTGTTTCAGAAAATGTTAATTTGTTTCAGAAAATGTTAAAGTGTTTCAGAATTTGTTAAAGTGTTTCAGAAAATGTTAATTTGTTTCAGAAAATGTTAATTTGTTTCAGAAAATGTTAAAGTGTTTCAGAAAATGTTAAAGTGTTTCAGAATTTGTTAATTTGTTTCAGAACTATTTGTTAAAGTGTTTAGCCTTATTTGTTAATGTGTTTTGCACCTCAGGGCCACCGTAGTTTACTGTGTTGAAGTTATAATTCCTAATATAAAAGTTGATTTTAGGCTCATTTTGGAAATTAAAATGATATGATGAAGCCCTTCAATGTGTGTGTCAAAGTTAGACAGCTTGTCTTTTCTTAATATTAACATAATCAACAGTATTTTATAATGTTTATAATGTTTTGCTAGTTTTTTGATACTTTTTTTTAAAAACTTTCTTTTGTTTTTTTTCTCTTTTTTGTTTTCTATTGTTTATTGTTTGTTTGTTTATTGTTTATTGTTTAAGGAAATTCTACCACTGCTGTTCATTGTTCTTTAGTTTTAGCAGGTCGCTTTCGTAAATGAGCCCATGAGGTTCAAAATATTTACCTGACTAAATAAAGGTTGAATGAATGAATTTTGCAACTTAGCTTTGCAGCATGCACTTGTGGCAGACATATTTAGTGCAAAAGAAAAAACAAAAACCCAAATGTTAAACTGTGCCATTGTGTAGATATGTCTCCATATGTTATTTGCTGCTCACTGTGAACCATTGCCTAAAGATTTCATGATCTATAGATAATCAAATCAATGATGAGGATGCTAATCTGTAGGTGTAGCATCCTGTGCTCCAGCATCAATGTGTGCATAGAGGCTGCACAGCTGCAGAAAGAAAAGCTGTGCAGAGAGTGGTGAAGGTTGCACAGAAGTCTGTTGGAGTCAGTCTCCCCACCATCACAGGCATTTACACCTCCAGATGCAGGAATAGGGCCACCTGCATCATGAAGGACCCCACTCATCCAGCACACACTTTTTGCCCCACTCCTCTCAGGAAGGAGGTTAAGGAGTATCAAGTGTAGAACCACTAGACTGAGGAACAGCTTCTACCCTGAAGCTGCTAGACTCATGAATCTCTAACCAGAATAATCACTGTGAAAAATCATATCATGTTACTGCTGATCTATTTCACATTGCTGTGTTCATCATGCATGCTCATATGCTCACTCAGACTCATGTCCATGCTACTGTTTGACATACCGGTAATGTTTTTACGCTACTAGTGCTTAGTGTGTATTTAGTTGATGTTTTTCTTAGTTCATATCTTTGATCTAATTGCTTTTTTTCTTTTACATTTTATTCTTGGATGTAACTGGGACCTTGTGTACATAATTTTGTTCCACTACATGTACCACATGGGGTGCAAATGTGGTACGAATGACAAATAAAGGACCTTGAATTCTTCCTGACACTCAAGGACACTAAACAGAGGGTGAAAACAACTCATTCATATAAAAACAACAAAATGCTAAAACATCAGGTTATCAACACTACAGCAGCATAAAAACAACACAGAGCAAATGATGCCCAACTGGTGTTTGCTATCCTGAAAATAGTTCAGAGTCTGGCTTTGAAAAGAGGTATAGAATCTTGGTTTCTGAATTTTTTGGAGGTGTACATTCCAGAGTTCACACAATCATGGTGGCAGGTGAAGGGGATAATGAGGTGGGGAGAATAGGCAGAGTTGAGGGGCCAGGACAAGGTGACAATGTGGAAAAAGTTAAATAAGATAATGGTTTAATTTGTTTAAAGAAGCATTTTAAAAATCAGTACAAAGTTTTAATGATATCCACTGAAGCTTATAGGGAGATGTACATGTAGCTGGAGAATGGGGATCTGGTGATGATACAAGCAGACACATTTTGAGCCAGTTGAGGCTTATGAAGGAATTTGTTCGGAACAACAAGTGGTCAATAATGAGAGGTAACAAGACTGAACAAGTGTAGCAGTTGTAGCGTCCCTCCAAGGTCCAGAAAAAAACAAACCATCAGAGGCAGAACTTCCAAAAGATGGGAACGCCGCGTCTCCTACCCCACTTCTCTCTGTGTTAAAATGGACAGTTCAGGTCGACATCCTGGACCACACTGGCTGTATTATAATTAACTATATGTGCTAATTAACCCTCTATTCTGAGGGTTTCCCCTTTTGAAGACTTGGAGAAGGAAGGTTATAATTAAGGCAGCACGGTGGTTCAACTGTTAGAGCTGCTGCCTCTCAGCGAGCAGG
The DNA here is from genome assembly GCA_038048925.1 of Garcialebias charrua. Taxonomy (NCBI): domain Eukaryota; kingdom Metazoa; phylum Chordata; class Actinopteri; order Cyprinodontiformes; family Rivulidae; genus Garcialebias; species Garcialebias charrua. The sequence continues at coordinate 33,094 of JBBPBX010020242.1, read as the reverse complement.
TCCCTGGTTCAAATCGCGGTCCAGAGGCCTTTTTGGGTGGAGTTTGCATGTTCTCTCCGTGCATGCGTGTGTTTTCTCCGGGTACTCCGGTTTCCTCCCACAGTCCAAAAACATGCATGTTAGGCTGAATGGTAACTCTAAATTGTCCTTAGATGTGAGTGAGAGTGTGAATGGTTGTTTTTATCTATGTGGCCCTGTGATGGACTTGCGACCCATCCAGGGTGTACCCCGCCCCTCGCACAGTGATTGCTGGACATATGCACTGGCGACCACCGTGACACAAAAATGGAAGAAGCGGGTAACGATAATGGATGGATGGTTATAATTAAGTTAATTTATGCAGCTTTGTTCGCACTCACGGGTGGATAACTGCTTCTGATTGGTTAAGATCAGGGGTCATGATCTCTTCTGATGTGTCAGGTAAATGCTGCTGTTTGAAGTAATGTTTATTTATGATATTAGTGCCCAGTGTATTTTTGTTATTTGATGTCTTTCTTAGTTCATATCTTAGATGTTACTGCTCTTTTTATTTTACATTTTATTGTTTGATGTAACTGGGACCCTGTGTACATAATCTCGTTTCATCACATGTACCACATGTGGTGCGAATGACAATAAAGAATCTCTGACTCTGACTCTAAATGGACACCAGAGGTCGGTTGTTGTGCAGTTGTTAAGCAGTTTCTGAGATGGGCAGTTGCTAAAAGTTGTTGAAGAGAGTTGCTGATAGGAACTCTCTTGGGAGAAGCCGTCTCATGATGGAAGAAGTGGGTCCTGGTGGAGAGTTGGCTCCACAGGGTAGCTGGACTCTCCCTTAGAGATAGGGTGAGAAGTTCAGTTATCCGGGAGAGACTCTGAGTAGAACCACTGCTCCTCCATATTGAGAGGAGCCATTTGAGGTGGTTCGGGCATCTGGTAAGGATGCCTCCCTAGGGAGGTGCTTTGGGCATGTCTGACTGGGAGGAGACCCTGGGAAAGACCCAGGACATGATGGAGAAACAGTCTCTTGTTTGACCAGGGAATGCAATGAAGCATAAGAGCTAGAAGAGGTGGCTGTGGAAAGAGATGTCTGGCCTCCCTGCTCAAGCTGCTGCCCCAACGACCCGACTTCGGAACAAGCTGAAGATAATGAATGGACAGATGTATGGACTATGTTGATAACATAATTGGCTTTTGAAAAAATTTCAAGCAAATTTTACTAACACAAGCAAAAGACACGTTATTATGAAATGTGCTTGACTATCATACTGAAAGTAGCACATTTATTTTAATCAGTCTCAATTTGCTTTTCAGTAACCACCTTCTCATAATAAAATGTATATGTTCTACAAAGACAGTAGCAGTTATTAATTTGCCTGTACTAATCACTAAACCTAAGCTGAGAAAACATATTACATAACACTTGCCCACCAGATTTTACTAAACCTGCATCCCTCGATCCTGATCTTCAAGCGCCATTATCCTGCATGTTTTGGTTGTTTTTCCACTATTCGTCACATCTTCAAGTGCTACTGAAGCCTGTTTATTCAGTCAAATCTGGTGAAGTAAACATTTAAAATATGCAGGATAGTAACCCTCAATGACCAGGATTGAGGACACTGTTCTAAACAGTGTACTTAAAGGTATTGTGACATGATGTTGGAACTATGTGGCACAACATATATATGTTGTATCATTCAACTATGTTCGTTTTTACAAGCAAAATGATAAATCAATAAAAATTTGTTTCAAAGTGATTTTAAACTTGGCGCCGTGTTTCGTCACGGGAAATACGGGTACTTCCGCATGCGACGTCATGTGACGTAGGGATATGAAGTTCAGTCTGCGGCTGCTATTAGAACGCAGTTTCATTGTCTTCAAGATCGCCTTTTTTTTTGTATAACATGAAAAATGCCGGTACGTTGTGTCGCATTTGGGTGTTCTAATATCGCCAGTAAACAAGCGAGCCTTTTCACTTTCCCAAAAGATGAAAAACTTTGTCAAGAATGGACAAAACAATCTCTGAGTCCCCCTCGCTCCCTGAACGGTAAGGCTCAAATAAATATGGCTGCAGACCTCCATTATAACCAGCTGTTTCTTGTTCATCACTCGAACTAACTTCGGCTTCCCAAACTGAAGACAAATCGCTCAAATCTTCACTTAAATTGCTTAATTCCTCGGTTGCTATATTCTCTGCCATTGTTATTTACAATGTGCGTTCAATTACATTGCATCATAAAAATGAGTCTGCGTTAGACCCCTCCTTTCTCCACCCAAAAACTGCGGCGCATTGCAGAGACGTCATTAAAACTATTTTATTTAGAAAATACTTTTATATATTAATTATTCGAAGCATCTATGTACAAAAAAATCAAAGCTGAGTAGCTCCTCTTTCTAAAGATGTCTATGTTTTAGCATATTGTCACAATACCTTTAACTTTTGAGCACCCTATTTTTTGACAACTTTATACAGAGTAATGACCAAACAATTCCCATCTTACATACATAAATTCAGATTTCAGTTATGAAGCAGAGTATGCTAATTACATCTAATGGTGAACAGACCCATTTTATTCTGAAGTGTTCACGTGAGAGGACAAATTTGTGCCAGTACATTGCTTCTTGATTGAAATTGTCCTGCTCGCCCCAAAGCAAGTTACAATGATGTAAACTCATTGAAGTGTTCCACTGATCCACCTTTCGTCTCTTTGTCTTTCTCTCTCCTCCTTGATAATGAAGGGTTCTGGTCCCACTGGTACAGAAACCAACTGACAGGGGCCACATTTTAATCTTCACTGTATTGCATTTGCTCTTTGTCAAATCTGCTTAATCTCCCTTGGGTAGCTTTGAGGCCATTTATTTCCCTTTTTTATTTTAGTTAATTCATTCATGTTAGACTGTTCTTGAATAGGCTTGCTGTCCAGCAGAAGGTCAAAACAAAGACAGATATAACAAAACAAGATGCCCACTTACAGGTGTTTTTGCCTTGTGATTTCTTTGCATATATTTCTTATACTTTGTAGTTTTACTTCCCATCTTTCCTTTCTTTCTATCTTAAAAAAAAAAAAAACTCCAGTAGATTATTATTAAAATAAATATTTGGAGGTAATAATGGTGTGGAGAGGATGGCTGTAAGGGGAGAAGGGAGGCCATCGAGGGGAAAAAAAAGATGCCCACTTACATCCATGTCTAAAGTAACTTTAAAAATAATGTCTCTTTTTAAGCAAAAATAAAATAAAATAAAAAATAGCAAGATTATCCAGGATAAACCACTGCAGGCTTGGGAATGCTAAACACTCTGCCATGCTCTGCCTCCCCTCCCGTTTGAACTGCCTTAACACAAAAATCTTTCTCACACATTACCACTCAACACAAAGTTTTTAACACTGGACTCTGTGTCATCAACCTGAGAAGGACTCATACGTGCGTCTGCTCTTTGTGGACTTCACATCTGCCTTCAACACCATGATCCCCCAAACTCTGATAGACAAACTATCCACACTTGGACTAAGCCCCTCTATTTGTAACTGGGTCTTAGACTTCTTAACAAACAGACCACAGTCCGTGAAGATCCACAACTTCTCCTCCTCCACCATCACCCTCAGCACTGGCTCTCCTCAGGGATGTGTGCTGAGCCCTCTTCTGTTTACTCTGCTCACATATGATTGTACAGCCACACATCCAGGCTGTCATATTGTTAAGTTTGCAGATGATACAGCTGTGGTGGGATGCATCACAGATAATGATGAATCCAGCTACAGACAGGAGGTGGAACATCTGGAGAGTTGGTGCAAAGAGAATAACCTTCACATGAATGTGAAGAAGACGAAGGAGATGATTGTGGACTTCAGAAGGAACAAACACACCCACACCCCACTGTATATAGGTGGATCTGCGGTGGAGGTGGTCTCCAGCTACAAATACCTGGGTGTACACATGAATGATAACCTCAGCTGGAGCAATAACACCACCAGCCTGATCAAGAAAGGTCATCAGAGACTCTACTTCCTCAGACGGCTGAGACGAGCCGGTCTGAGAAGCTCAGTCCTCACCTCGTTCTACAGGTGTGCAGTGGAGAGCGTCCTGTGCTCCAGCATCAACGTGTGGCATGGAGGCTGCACAGTTGCAGAGAGGAAAGCTCTACAAAGAGTGGTGAAGGCTGCACAGAAGTCTGTGGGAGTCAGTCTCCCCACCATCACAGACATTTACACCTCCAGATGCAGAAAAAGAGCCACCTGCATCATGAAAGACCTCACTCACCCAGCACACTCACTCTTTGCACCACTCCCCTCGGGACGGAGGTTGAGGAGCATCAAATGTAGAACCACTAGACTGAGGAACAGCTTCTACCCTGAGGCTGTCAGACTCATGAATAAATAAATAATAAGAATAAACACTGCAAAATGTCACATCATGCTGATGCTGATCTGTTTCTTGTTGCTGCGTTCATCTGTGACCATCTGCTCATGTTCGTGCTGCTGTTTATAATGATGTTTTTCTACTACATTAGGGCTTAGTGTATTACTAGCTGATGTCTCTCTTAGTTAATCCTAGATGTTATTATTGTTTTTCTCTTGCATTTGTTGTTGGATGTAACTGGGACCCTGTGTACATAATCTCGTTTTCAACACATGTACTACATGCGGTGCAAATGACAATAAATTCTCTCTGACTCTCTGACTCTGACTCTGATCAAACGGGTTATTCACTAAACTCTCGGTCATGTGCTCATTCAGTTTGCACTACTTCTCATATTTGCACTAATGTTTGTATTACATTACTGCCTATAGTCATACTACTGTTTACATTCACTGTTTACATTTATTAATACGGTTTACATTTATTACTACTGTTTTACATTTATTACTACTGTTTACATTTACACTACTTTTATATCTACACTACTGCTGATACATATACAGTATTCTCTGACTAGCCTTATCTAAGGATGCCAAATGTGCCTTATGTGCCTCACTGCATATGCCACTTTGCCTCTATACCAACATCAACTACCTCATACATATACTGTGTACATTAACTCATATGCTGCTGTGCCACTCTTTGCAAATGTCAATGCTAGAACCTTCAGTTTATTTTATAGATATACTTTTTATACTACTATGAAAAAACTCAGGACAGTATTACACTTTTATTATTTCATTTTATGCTTATGTTCATTGGGTGTTTGGTGTTTTAGGGGTGTTTGGTGTTTCAGTGTTGGTGTAAATTTTCATACTTTTATACTACTATGAAAAAACTCAGGACAGTGTTACACTTTTACTATTTTATGCTTATGTTTATTAAATGTTTTAGTGTTTAGATGGTTACTGTTGCACCGAGGGACTGAGAGAAACGCAATTTCAATCCTGTGTATGTCCTGTACATATTGCAGTTCTGACAATAAAGTTGACTTTGACTTTGACTTTGACAATCGTTTGACCTCCATACAAAAGTGTCTAGCCAAGACACTTGCTCTTGTCAAGGGCGGGACATCTCCTCTCAGTCTCTGCTTTGCTTTTGCTTTGTCTTGTCTGTGAAACTGTCTGAGAGCCTCTCTTCTTCAAAATCTTCAGAATCATAACTATGGACTTCAATTTTGTTCAGTTGGTCCCTCAACACAACTGATAACATTTCTTCAAAAAGAAGAATGGCTGTAGGTGAGCCGATTTGCCCTGTTGGCATGCACACAGCTGGATATCTCATCGACTTGGAAGACTTGATGATGTGTCTATCTCTGCTGTCATCTGTGGATCTTAAGGATGCATACTTAATTGGATTTATGATAACTGGTTCGTGCTTTTGGGATTTGGCTGGTTCCTGGTCTATCAACATAAAAGGAAGACGTCGGCAACTAATCTGGACCTGGTCAGGCTGCCATGATGGCTTGGTTCATGTCTCGAAAACCCAGACTTTTCGCTAGATGGATTAAATCTCTGGGATTTTTTTCAGGCACGTTCCATTGGTGTGGTCATTTTAATTTGGACATTTTCGGAAGCGAGTGGACTGACAAAGACTGAAGATAGATGTCATTAAAGTTCTGCCTGTTCCCAAAACAATCACGTTTATCTGACATTTGGCTCCCCTGTTGGAGTCAGTCTCCCCACCATCACAGACATTTACACCTCCAGATGCAGGAAAAGAGCCACTTGCATCATGAAAGACCTCACTCACCCAGCAAACTCACTCTTTGCCACTCCCCTCAGGACGGAGGTTGAGGAGCATTAAATGTAGAACCACTAGACTGAGGAACAGCTTCTACCCTGAGGCTGTTAGACTCATGAATAAATAATCAATATGAATAAACACTGCAAAATATCACATCATGCTGATGCTGATCTGTTTTCTTGTTGCTGTGTTCATCTGTGACCATCTGCTCATACAGACTCGTGTTCGTGCTGCTGTTTATAATGATGTTTTTCTACTACATTAGGGCTTAGTGTATTACTAGTTGATGTTTTTCTTAGTTAATCCTAGATGTTATTACTGTTTTTCTCTTGCATTTGTTGTTGGATGTAACTGAGACCCTGTGTACATAATCTCGTTATCATCACATGTACCACATGCGGTGCAAATGACAATAAAGACTCTCTGACTCTGACTGGCCTTGATAGGCCGTCTTATCTCAACACGCCTGAGAAATTGTGTAAACCAGATGCTCTCATCCCCCTCCTAAACTTGCTACTGAGGAATTCCACGGACATTTCAGAGGAGCACAGCTGAATAAACATGCTGTCAACATTTCAGGACTCTCGCCTTTGTC
>JBBPBX010020242.1:7939-26345 GCA_038048925.1 Garcialebias charrua | reverse complement strand
GTGCACAGATCTATGAGCTGGTTGCTCAAACCACCTTTGAGGCCTCCTGCCCTCTGCCTGTGTAATGTCGGCATCATTATGTGCTTGTGTGCAAGACTTATTTTCATTACCACATTTTTAACCTTCAAACAGAGATAAAAAATGTGTTAGGATTTTTTTTTTGTCTCCAAACCCTATGTGTTATTTTTCACCGCTTTTATTGTCTGTCCAACAGATCTCACTTGTAAATGAGTCTTTGAGGCTCAGTGTGATTTATCTGTTTAAATAAAAGTTGAATTAATGAAAGACTCGACCCCAAAACATTTGCTGCGATGTGACAGTGCTAACCAAACGTCACAGTGCTTAGGTGTTTTTTATTTATTTATTTCATAATCTTAACAATTTAACTGGAGCATACATGACTCTTTTCATAAACTGACACTTTGGTCATCAAATAAAACAACAAAAAATTGCTGCAAACTCTTCAGTTCAAATTCAATTCAAAAAGACTTCATTAATCCCAGAGGGAAATTAAATGTTGTTGTAACTCATCATCCTGGATTCATTAAAGAGTTGTTATAGATGCTGATGGCTCTGGGCAGGAAGGATCTCTTGTAGTGGTCTGTCCTACAACGGATTTGAAGAAGCCTCTGACTGAAGACACTGTTGTTGTATGACAGTCTGAGGAAGAGGACACTGAGGGTTGTCTATAATGTTCTTCATTTTATGAAGGATCCTTCTTTGGGCAATCATCTCCAAAGGTTCTAGAGGTGTCCACAGAATTGAGCCAGCCTTTTTTATGAGGCTAACATAAAAAGACATCTAGATTTAGATGTCAAATGAGCTTGTGGATCTTAAGTCACTTGCTCTGGTGCTGCTACCCCAGCAGATGATGGCAGAGAAATAGCACTCTCTACAAAAGACACAAAAGATTTATATAAGATATGCAGCATCTTGCTGCAAACAGTGAAGGACTTCAGCTTCCTCAATAAGTACAGTCTGCTTTGTCCCTTCTTGTAGACGGCTTCGCTGTTGCATTTCCAGTCCATGTGAAGATGAGATGATTGTTTTCACACCTTGCCACAAAGCGGCCCACCAGTTCCCTGTACTCAGCTTCTTGTCCATCTCTGATAAACCCGACCACTGCAGAGTCATCTGAATACTGTATTTCTGAAGATGACATGAGTCTGTTTTGTACTGGAAATCTGAGGTGTGCAGAGTGAAAAGGAATGGTGTGAGTACAGTCCCCTGTGGTGCTCCTGAGCTACTGACCACCTGGTTAGACAAACAGCACTTCAGTCTCACAAACTGTGGTCTGATTGTCAGGTAGTCTTTGATCCAGGTGATTGTTGAGGCTTGCACCCGAGTCTTCTGGAGTTTCTGACAAAGCAAATCAGGCTGGATTGTGTTAAATGCACTGGATAAATCAAAGAACATGACTCTCACAGTGCTGTCTGCCTTTTCTAGATGACAGTGAGTTTGCTGAAGCAGATGGCATCTTCAACTCCAAGACCACACCGATAAGCAAACTGCAGTGGGTTCTGATATGTGCGTGTTTGTTTAGTCAGGTGGGCCAACAGACATTCATGATGTGGGATGTCAGGGCAACAGGTCTATAGTCATTGAGGACTGATGGGTGAGGTTTCTTTGGGACTGGAACAAGGCAGGAGGTTTTCCACAACCCTGAACCTTCTCCTGGGTCAGGCTAAGGTTGAAGAGGTGTTGCAGAACCCCACAGAGCTGCTCTGCACAGACCTTCAGGACTCTGTGACTGACACCATCTGGACATGCAACCTAATGGTGTGGTTACACCGAGCAGCTTTTCAGCAGCAGGAGCGTCCAGTTTAGATGTAAAGTCAATGGGGGACGCGCTTCCAGCAGCTTCTTGGCGTCGGGCGTCACGTGACGTGCGTGTTGAGCGTGCTGGAAAGCGTTTTCTGTGCACGTGAACCGGCTTCAGCCTCCAATCCGCGCATTCAGCATGTTGAAGATTTCGCCGTTCAAACGTTCAAACGCCGCTCAACTCTACCTGATTGGTTGGTGTGTCAACCAATCAGGGAGAGTCGGGGGGAGGAGAGTCCGCTATGTGACGCGGAAACGAGGGGACGGTATTGCACAGCTGTGTGACGTATATTTGTGGGACACAAAAAAAAAAATGCGAAGTCGTGTACAGTACTATAATGGAAGAAAAATTGATTGTTGCCGTGTGTTCACGACAAGTCTTGTACGACCAGTCAAGTCTGCTGTACAGAGACAGAACTAAAAAGATCCTTGCCTGGCAGTGTCAGTGAGGAACTCGGTATACCGGGTAAGTTTTGAATTGTGAACGTTTCACGTTAAGCCACTTTAAGCTCTGCTAGCCGATGTGATTTGATTTTTATTCATTCATTTTAAAAGAACAATACAAGATATTTTCATCAGATACAAGAATACAAGTAGGATAAAATGAAGGGAGCAGAAAGAAGATGAAATCTTATTATATCTGCCCCTTATTTCACAGTTTGTTCAAACAATGATAACCTTCAAACTACATCACAAAATGGATAAAAATAAGAATGATTTCAACTAACACAAAGTATAGCCACCACGTTTAACGTTTTTAAATGCTTTTGTTTAGTGGATTCATGCAAGAAAAGATGGAAGAGTCTGAGGGACACATATGCGAAAGAAGTGAAAAAGGAGAAAGACAGACAACGCAGTGGTGCAGCAGCAGACAGCAATACCAAATGGAAATACATGACGGTTATGTCGTTCATAAAGCCATTCATGTTGCCACGTGAAACCAGTGGCAACATGCCTGACAGGACAGTTCTGGACACTTCCATGGAGAACCAGGCAGCTGTGTACGACGACACAGAAGACCCAGAGGAGGCTGCAGACGAGTCAGCAGCATTTGAGGCCTCATCAATTCTAGGTAAGTTGTGACTCATAGACATTTATACTGCAAAGTTGTTATAAATATTAATGTAAAATATATTGTTTATTTGTTATTTGATTCACAGAAACTATTGACTTGGGTGATTTGGAGCTTGCACAAAACCTCACAGCTGTGACAACTCCTCCAGTAACTCCTTCTCCTGCTACGCCGTCCACCGCCTCATCTTCGGCGATGCCTGCGCCTTCCTCGTGTGCCCCAGCTGTGACTCTCATCGTGCATGTTGTATTGATTTGTATTGATTTAGTGACAAAAAACCACAGCCACAAATACACACACACAAAACTGATGCAATGGTACAAAAATATCCTCCGCTTTAAAACACACACACACAGATACATATGTAAACTCATAAAAACAAATAATTTCTTATGAAACACCTTGTTCATTGAGTATTTGCTGTACACACAGTTATGTACTGTAATGCAGACATGTGTCCCTTGAAAGCTCATCTAACATGCAAAACATGTAACACATACTGTGTCCTTTACCTGATCAGGGCAGAAGAGACCCCGTCGGGAGCAGCGCAAAGAGTTCGAGCGTGAGGTCCTTCAGTTCTTGAAGGGACGAGATGCTTTGGCTGCCACACCACCGCCCCCACCACCACCACCACCTCCCGCCAGCGAAACAGAGAAGTTTTTGTTGTCCCTGGTTGGGCCACTGGAACGTTTGACTCTCCTGCAGCGTGAACGAATAAAATTTAAAATCTACGCAATGATTTATGAGGAGTCCACTGGCGACAGGGTGGGTCCAGTGACGTCAGAGGAAGGCTAAAAAATGTGTTTTAAAGAGGGCAAAGTGTTATAAGGTCCAAATGTGTTTTAAAGAGGGCAAAGTGTTATTCCCAGCTTTTTATATATATGCATTTCTTAATATATTTCTTAATATATATAACATTGTATATAGATATATGACTTGTTTATTTTTACATAATGTGTGTGTGTTTTTGTAGTTTTAAATAAATCTGTTTTTTAAATAGACGGTGTGTGAGTTTTAAAATGTTTAGCTGAAACTGGCTGGTATTAAATCTAGATAAGCAACATTTAATTTCATGTAGCTTTTTAGTGCAGGTTTGTAACTAGCACTGTCTGGCATTTGTATGATTTCATATCATACATGATTTTCAAGATGGCCGCCAGGCATGTATGTTTTTTCATTCATTCATTCATTCATTCATTCAACCTTTATTTATACAGGCTAGCCTCGTTGAGTCACGGGGACTCATTTACAAGAGGGACCTGTCTCACTCACACCAAACAACCATCCACTCTCACACTCACACCTAGGGTCAATTTAGAGTCACCAATCAGCCTAACAAGCATGTTTTTTGGTCTGTGGGAGGAAACCGGAGTACCCGGAGGAAACCCACGCATGCACGGGGAGAACATGCAAACTCCACCCAGAAAGGCCCCGGACCGGGATTTGAACCGGCAACCTTCTCGCTGAGAGGCAGCAGCTCTACCAGTTGTGCCACCGTGCTGCCCAATTTCATAATTTCATGTAGCTTTTTAGTGCAGGTTTGTAACTAGCACTGTCTGGCATTTGTATGATTTCATATCATACATGATTTTCAAGATGGCCGCCAGGCATGTATGTTTGGGTGTGTCTCTGCAAACAATTAACTGCAAAGTGGACTTAACTTTGGATTAAACAGCTTCAAAAACAGCAAAATACTGAAAACTGAGTGGAGAAGAACAGCGAGAAAGGAGGACAAAAAGGAGAGGAAGGTGGAGAAAGAAGGACAGAGAGAAATGTCCAAGCAGAAACACAAACAATCTTCCAAGCAAATGGAGGCTTGCGCACAAAAACAAATGGAGAACAATCAAGAGGAGACAACAGAGGATGCTTCATCAGCTAAATCTACAGGTATGGCTGAAATACTCAAAGAACTGAGAGAATTTCGATCAGAAACAATAGCTAGTTTTGGATCATTAAAGGCAGAGTTAAATGTGCTACGTACAGATTTCATGAGTATTAAAAAAAGAATGGATGAAGCTGAACAGAGAATTGCTGAGAGTGAAGATTATGAAATGAAAACCTCTAAAGTGCTTTTACATACCCTTCAAATGCAAAAGCAACTGGAACTAAGATGTGAGGAACTGGAAAGTCAAGCCAGGAGAAACAATATGAGAATCTACTCAGTGCCAGAAAACTGTGAAGAAAACAACATGATTGACTTTGTCAACAAACTGATCCATGAAAAACTGGAAGTGACGGACGAACTCCATGTGGAGAGGGCACATAGGATAGGGCCGAGGCCTGGACCAAAGGACCGGCCCAGAACTGTTCTGGTTCGATTTCAATCATATGCCATGAAACAAAAAGTGCTGCAAGCTGCATGGAGAGCAAAGACTGTACAAGTCAACGATCGAAGGATTTATTTTGATGAAGACTTTACAAGCTCAGTGTTTAAGGAACGTGCAAAATACAAAGATGTGCGCAAAGTACTTAATGCACAAAAAATCAAGTCACGGATTTTATTTCCAGCTAGACTGAAAGTTTTTTGTGAGAACGGGAAAGTTAAAGTGTACAATGACCCTCAAGCTGCTGCAATTGGATTACGTGAGCTCGGAGTCAACATGGACATTCCAGAGAAGGAAATGGATCTAGAGTCAATACTGAAGAACGCAGGATGGGAGACGGCCTGGACCCAAAGAAGGAGAACCCCAGGTCATGAACTCAAGGATGGAGTTGAGGCCCTTCTTGAAAAACACAAGTGAATGAAGTTCCTTTAGAAAAAAGGAACAACGTTCCATTTGAAAAATAAAGAGACAAATGGAAGCAATACAACATGCAACAAGCAAACCAATTTTGACAAGACATGGTGTTACAGAATTCAAAATACATGATTATGAAAACAACATTGATCCAGACAGTAATTTATTAGACAAAACTAACAATTGTAAATATTATACAGAAGAACAACTGAATCTTTCTGTGGACTTTGATAATTTTTCACTTATTCATTTTAACTGCAGAAGTCTTCATGCTAATTTTGACAAGATTAATGAATATCTGAAAACATTTAAAAATCACTATCAAGTTATAGCATTATCTGAAACTTGGTTAAATGACAAATCTACAGATTTTGATATGGAAGGGTACAATCTGTTTTATACAAATCGAGTGAAGAACAAAGGTGGCGGTGTTGCACTGTATGTTCATAGTTCCTTGAGATGTGAAAAATTAGAATGTATGTCATTTGCCTTGGATGATGTGATGGAATGTGTTACTGTTGAAATAGAGATGGAGAAAACAAGGAACATTATTGTAGCTTGTGTATATAGAACACCAGGCTCTAATATAGAATATTTTAGAGAAAGATGTGAAAATCTCCTGGATGGGCTAAATGAAAGGAAAACCTGGTTACTATGTGGAGATTTCAATATTGATCTATTAAAACAAGGAGAGCACAAAATGACCACAGATTTTGTTGATGCAATGTCCAGTAGAAGTTTATATCCAGTGATTACTCAACCTACCAGAATCACTAGCACTACTGCAACATTAATTGATAATATTTTTACTAATGAAATTGGAAAGGCTATTTACAGTGGGGTACTCATAAGTGACATAAGTGATCATTTACCTATATTCATAGTTCATGATAGTAAAATTAAAAAAACTAGTAAAGTTGATGAAATAAGGCAGGTTAGAGTCAGATCTGATGAAACAATAAAGAAATTCTGTAATGATCTGTTAAAGGAAAACTGGAGTGGAGTATATGTAAATGATGTGAATGTGGCATATGAAATTTTTTGCAAGTTTATAAATCATTATATGACAAAAATTGCCCAATATTAACGTGTCACAAAAATAAAAATGTCAATGCAAAACCCTGGATGACCAAGGGACTGTTAAAATCTTGTAAGAAGAAAAACAAGTTATATAGAGATTTTGTCAGATTTCCAACTAAACTCAAAGAGATGAAATACAAGGTGTATAAAAATAAATTGACAACATTATTAAGACAAGCTAAGAAAGATTACTACAATTTAAAGTTGCGAGAGAGCAGTGATGATATGAAAAGAACGTGGAACATTTTGAATAGTATTGTAAGACCTAATAATACTCATTGTCTTGAAAAACAGTTTTTTAAGGGAGAAACAACCTTGACGGAAAAAAATAAAGTGGTGAATGAATTTAATTCCTTCTTTGTAAATATAGGGCCAAGTTTGGCTTCTTCCATTAAGACAAATGATATTCAGGGTAGGCAGGGTGGTAGTAGAATTTCACAGTCAATGTTTCTTGGAGATATAAGTGAACATGAAATTTTAAATATAGTAAGGAAAAGCAAAACTAAAACATCTGTTGATAGTGATGGAATTGATATGATGATTATAAAAAAAACTATTGACTTTATTATTAAACCATTTACTTACATTTGTAATTTGTCAGTCCAGAGTGGCATATTTCCAGAAAAAATGAAATTAGCAAAAGTTATTCCAATATTTAAAAATGGTGATAGACATAGTTTTGACAATTATAGACCGATCTCAGTGCTCCCTCAGTTTTCTAAAGTGCTTGAAAAATGGTTTGTCCAAAAATTGGATGGTTATATTGAAAAGAATAACTTATTGAGTGAGAGTCAATATGGCTTTAGAGCAAATAAATCTACATCCCTTGCATTATTAGAACTAAACGAAGAACTTACAGAAGCAATTGAAAGGAAACAATATACAGTGGGGATGTTTATTGATTTAAGAAAAGCCTTTGATACAATCGACCATACTTTATTGCTTTCCAAGTTGCAAGATTATGGGATAAGAGGGATAGTTCATAACTGGTTGAGTAGTTATTTGACTAACCGAAAACAATTTGTACAGCTAGGAAATGTAAAATCAGATCTTCAAAATATAAAATGTGGAGTCCCCCAAGGTTCAGTGCTAGGACCAAAGCTTTTTCTTTTGTACATCAATGACATTTGTGAAGTGTCTAAAAAGTTACAAATCATCCTGTTCGCAGATGATACAAATTTATTTTGTTCTGGGAATGACTTAAAACCCATTATAGAATGTATGACTTGTGAGATGTCTAAACTTAATGAATGGTTTAAATACAACAAATTATCAATAAACTGGAATAAAACAAAATTCATGATTTTTGGTAACAGAAAAATAGATGATTCTATTGTAATGTCTGTAGATAATAATCAAGTTGAACGAGTACATGAAGTTAAATTTTTAGGTGTTGTTTTAGATCATAAACTCAACTGGAAATCTCATATAAAATACATAAAATTAAAACTATGCAAAAGTATTGGACTTCTAAATAAAGTAAAACATGTTTTAGAGCTGTCAACTCTACAGACATTATATTATTCATTTGTTTTTCCATATCTGACATACTGTATAGAGGTTTGGGGCAACACATATAAAACCAACACTAAACCGTTATCTGTCATACAAAAGAAAGTTATGAGAATTATTCATAAAGTGGACATCAGAGAACACACAAATAAATTGTTTATTCAATCAAATATCTTGAAACTAAAGGATCTGGTTGATTTAAAAATGTTATTGATTATGTTTAAAGCTAGAAAGAGATTATTGCCATTTAATTTACAAAAGTTTTTTGTCTTAAACTCTTGTGATAGAACTAACAGAAGGAAGTATGATTTCAAAAGTAAAACTGTGCGTACTACTTTAAAATCAAAAAAGGTGTTCAATACAGAACAACTGGACTTTATTTGTAACAAACAAGACGTTTCACTTCTCATCCGAGAAGCTTTATCAATTGGGTTTGCAGACAGTCAAGGGAAGCAGTTATAACAGGACAAGCCATTGACACGCACCAACATATTTAAATTGGAAACTAACACCCCCCACATACTTGGGATAACACGTACCTGTGACCCATTCAAAGTTCAGAGTGTGAAAACAGAGCTTACAGAACACACACACACATCCTACTGTATGTGAAATGACAAGTCACACTTCACCCATTGATAGCAGGGACCTGTCAAAGTCTTTGTTGTTCTAATTCACAAACAAAGCTCCTCTGTTCTCATCAGGTGTGAGACGCCTGGGAACCAAACCCAGGGCCGGACCATAAGTTTTAGAGAGTTCAAATCTTAGACCTCCTCCTCTGTTTAAAGATGGTTTCTCTCTTTTTACATAAATCGCCTCTTTAACACCTCTCTCAAACCACCTGTGTTCTCGGTCCAAAATATGTACATTTTGGTCCTCAAAAGAGTGTCCCTTGTCTGTGAGGTGGAGGTGAACAGCTGAGTTTTGTCCAGAGGAGGAGGCTCTATGTTGAGACATTCTTCTGTGGATGGGCTGTTTAGTTTCTCCAATGTATAAGTCTGGACAGTCCTCGCTGCACTGGACTGCATACACTACACCACTCTGTTTGTGTGTAGGTGTTTTGTCCTTAGGGTGGACCAGCCTCTGTCTGAGAGTCCTGCTGGGTTTGAAATGAACTGGGATGTTGTGTTTGTTGAAAATCCTTCTGAAATTCTCTGATAGTCCAGCAACATAAGGGATGACAATGTTTTTTCGTCTGTTCTCCTTTTTCTGTTCCTTATTGTGTTTTGTAGATTTCCTCGCTGACTTGACAAAAGCCCAGTTAGGATATCCACATGTTTGGAGAGATTTTTCAATGTGTTTCTGTTCCTTTTTCTTCCCTTCTGTCTTCGTGGGGATGTGATCGGCCCGGTGCTGTAAAGTTCTGATGACAGAAAGTTTGTGTTCCAGTGGATGGTGAGAGTCAAACAGGAGATACTGGTCTGTGTGGGTTGGTTTTCTGTAAACTACTGTTGAGGCTGTCCTCACTTTCCAGTTTCCAATTTAAATATGTTGGTGCATGTCAATGGCTTGTCCTGTTATAACTGCTTCCCTTGACTGTCTGCAAACCCAATTGATAAAGCTTCTCGGATGAGAAGTGAAACGTCTTGTTTGTTACAAATAAAGTCCAGTTGTTCTGTATTGAACACCTTTTTTGATTTTATCATGTCCTGGACGACTGAGAATCTTCACCAGCACACTACTTTAAAACAAATGTGCATTTCGGTGCATGGAGTAAAACTATGGAACAGTTTGGATGATGAGTTTAAAAATTGCACTACAATAATCCAATTCAAGAAACAGTATAAAAAAAGAATGGTTAACTCTTACATATTGAGTTGTTAATGGGAACAGTGGTATATTGTTATGTATGTTATTGTTTAAATATTGTTTGCAACTTGTTTTGTTAATTTAATGTTTACGGCCATGACATTTTTGTAATTATTGAGAAAGGGGGCAGGTCTATACAAGATTTTCTTCTTCCTGCTCCCTCTTCACTCGTGTAAATGTGTTGTCAGATAATGAGTTTGTAAAATGATGATTTTTTTAATCGAGTGAATAAATTGATTGATTGATTGATTGAGATGTCTCCTCCGTCATGTTGCTTTCGCTGGCCAGCCCGCTAGCTTGACGTAGCGAGGCAGCCTCCTTTTTTTTTTTTATGGCGTAGTTAGCGCCGTCGCGAAGCAATCTGTAGAGAGAGGAGAGAAAACTTCGGGGTTAGGTGGAAAAATGCTGGACTAGGCTTGCTAGTCCAGCAGTACGCAGGAAATAATTCTCTGTGCGCTCTGTGTAGGGAGCGAGCTCACCTCGAATGAGCGATGAAGGCACCAGAGAAGTCCCGCGAAGAGGTAGTTCAGGTTTAAGCGAGGTGAAGGGCAAAAAAGAGGAAGATGGAGGGGCGCACGCCGCTTAAGTAACCAGAGGGCGGGGCCTCTGGCGCGGCGGTGACGCCCCTAGCCGTAAAGGCGTGAGTATATTCCTTCAGGTAATCGCGCGGGGGCACAATTACCATAGCAAGTATGTCGCACCGAGAGAACATGACTGAAAGGGAACTGTGTTCTCACTTTCACCACTTTATTGTCTGTCCAAAACAGGTCTCACTTGTAAATGAGTCTTCGAGGTTCATTATGACTTATCTGTTTAAATAAAGGTCAAATGAATGAACAAATAAATGAATTCATGAAAAAACATGATCCAAACGTTTTAAAGAAAAAAAGACAAGGAAGAAAAAAGAAAACAACATAATAAAGTCAGCAATTTTTTCCTTCACGTTATTTGATTTACTTCAAAACTTGGAAAAAAACGTCATATTTTATAGGTTTATACAGTGAAAGCAGTTGTTTTGTTCTGCTGTTGTTATTACCAGGGATGCACCGATCCACATGTTCTTACTTCCGATCCGATCCCGATACTTAAATCTGGATATTGGCCAATACCGATCCAGTTCCGATATCATCATCATCATTGATTTTATATGAGGCTATAATAATCTCCTCTCAAGTACAATGTGTACACATATATGCATGTATGTCCAAAAAGGCAACTTGAGGTAAGTTTTATTAATGTTCGATAAGTTTCAAAGTTACGATTAAATTCTCATAACATAAAACATGTTTTTATTTATTCCTAGCTTTAAAATGGAAAATAAAGTGATTAATTTAGGTGATTGTTTGTTTAGAGTTATTTTATATATTCTTTTAAATAAGGGGGTGATCTAAGTTTTTTCTTCTTCTTTCTGCACTCTTTTCATTCAATGTTTTCATTTTGATGAATTTGTTTTATTTTGTCTCTTTAAAATGAATGAATAAATGAATTAAATAAAATATTAAATAGCTTTACATCTGCTAAGTTCATGGCATAAACCAACACAGACATGTTCCTGTTTTTAGTATTTTACATCACTTTAAAATGTAGCTGTTTATATGTTTCTTTTTTTATACAGTTTTCTTGTCATTTTTAATTAATATGCTTTTTTATGATTGTCTACTGTTGTACTGATAAATATCTCCTGGAGGGTAAACTATATCTTGGACTGCTGTCAAGTTAGTTTTACGTTGGACATTCGGGCTCCGGGGCTTCAGCGGGACGCCACTATCGCTGAACCGAAGCACAGGCATCCCGACCCGGCCAGCCACGTCGCCGTCTCGGTGGAGGGACAGGCTGAGAGCGGTTGACCGAAATAAGAGTACCCGCCCAGGATTGAACAAGAAAAACACACCGCTGAAGCCACGGAGCTCAAATGTTTACCGAGAAGTTGCTAAACTTCATCGTAAGAAATCCTTCATTTTCTACAAATGATGGTTGTTGGTCATTAATTACGATGACGTTTAGCAACTTCTCGGTAAACATTTGAGCTCCGTGGCTTCAGCGGTGTGTTTTTCTTGTTCAATCCGGGGCAGGTGCTCTGATTTCGGTCAGCCGCTCTCAGCATGTCCCTCCACCGAGACGGCTACGCCGCTGGCCGGGTCGGGATGCTTGTGTTTCGGTTCAGCGAGAGTGGTGTCCCGCTGAAGCCCCGGAGCCCGAATGTCCAACATAAAACTTATTTGATCGTGGTTTAATGTGGCGCTATGGCTCTGCAGACATTGCACTTTGCTGTCTTGCGGTGTTTAGTGTAAAATATTTCCATACAGCGGCCATGTTACGATGAAAAGTTGGCTAGCTGTTAGCTAAGATGCAACTCACTCAGTCCTCACGTTGTAGCTGGCTGCAAACTATGAACTGGATTTTCTGAATGTGAGGCGGGTCTTATTACTCTGGGTTCATGAGACATGCCTCCGTTCAGGAAATCCATTCCATTGTTTGAAGCCAACGTGCATCATGGATCAGAAAATATTGGCAGGTTGGATCAGAAAATCAGATATGTAAATTATGCTGGTATCAAAGGCCGATACCAGATCGGATTGGCCCCATCCCTAGTTACTTCTTGTCTCTAGAGGACACAGCTGAGGCAGCATACAGCAGAAGAGGTTGTACCAAAGAGAAATGCAGGAAAATGAGTCTGAACAATAATCTGTAATGATGTCTGGCACAATTGCACAGTTACTGTATTAAGGTTCTGATGCATGCTCAATAAGTTTTTTTGTGTGAAAAGAACTTGTCCATCATTAAACAGCAGAGGGGCAGAGGCCTTCATGTTCAACTGTCCCCCTCTTATAATGCTGTCATTGCTAGTATCACTCAGCCCTCTGGGAATAACAAGCAGACATCAGGGCACTAACCCCAAAAATACACTGCACGCGGCTCTGCCCCGCTCCGGTCCGCAGGTCGCAGCTGAGCGAGTCCAATTTCCACTGCCTGCGCTCCGCTCAGGTCCGCCTGGATGCGCCGCTCCGAGACACGTGCGAGATCGCGCGATAAATCAAGTGATAAATAAGTAAGTCAGAACAAAACAATTCATTCGGTGGAAGATGGAGAACAACTGTAGAGAGACTGCTGCCTTGATCTTCTCTCGTAAATGAGCTACATGGTTTGAGCAACAGGAAGTGATGTTTACATTTCAGAATAAAATACTTTTTTATTTATTTATTTCTTGTATTGCGTTATTAGGCGTAGTCATAGTCATAAATATAATAGTTTAGTCAT
Organism: Garcialebias charrua; assembly: GCA_038048925.1. Lineage (NCBI taxonomy): Eukaryota > Metazoa > Chordata > Actinopteri > Cyprinodontiformes > Rivulidae > Garcialebias > Garcialebias charrua. Next base: position 13,055 of record JBBPBX010020242.1, on the reverse strand, counting down.
AGAATAGTCATAAATGATAGTTTGACAGCATTTTTGTACAAATAAATCCGTATAGAGCTAGGATTAGTCCGCCTGTGGTGATTTTATTTTGTAAATACGGAAGTTGTGCTCGTTCCTTTTCCTGTTGGTGCGACGTAATCTTCAAAAGTTGACTCCGGCACAGCTCCGTCATCCGGCAGAAATAGAAAAATTTCTAATTTTGACGGACTGCCGTCCGCTCGCCGCAGCTCGCCGCCGCCGTGCGGAGCCAGTGTAAATTCTGTCATTGATTATAATGGGTGCGTATTTGCTGCGGAGGTCGGACCGGAGCGGGGCGGAGCTGCAACGCGTGTAGTGTATTTTTGGCGTAACGATCTGTTGTTAGGCTGATTGTCCTCCTTTTGCATGTGAACAACTAGTTCTGGCTGTCATCAGAAAACTGTTTGATCTACTATGAGAAGGTGTTGCTTTTAAGACTGGGTTTGTTGCAGCTCCCGAGACTGAAGGAGTATTTCAGATGAAAGACGAAGCATTTCAACAAAGAAGAAACCGTCCAGACGACCTTAAATTACTGTAATAGTGTTTGTGAGTTTAACCATTGTCTCCTTGTTTCATTACTACAACCACAACAACATTTATGTGTTTTGACAATCAGAATTTTCATCTACTCAGTTAATTATTCATAAAAAGTGGTGCTCAAACTTCTGGATGCCAGTGTTATTCTAAAGGACACATAGAAATAGAGAAGGTAATTGTTGGACATCAAATATGAGGCAGATGTTTGGTGAGGTTTCTGTAGTTTTTCAACAAACAAAAGCTAAATGAATGAGATTAACACAGTTTGGAATGAATATATCTTGTATTGTAAAGCCTCCAGTCATGCCTCTGTCAGGGGTTGAGCGGTGTGCTGTGCTGTGCTGCTGGCATTAGGTTTCCAAACAGCTTTGAGCAGAGCTGCAGTGCACCATCTGTAGCAGCCAGGAGGACAACTGTTGCTCTTTAAATTAGCCAGTTCCATCATCATGATGCATCAGAGGAGGACCTGGGATTGTAGTGACCTTTCTCTCCCCCACAATCAAGACCTTTTCTTTACTAATATAGATGCAAACTCAAGTAGGTCAAACACCAGGTATAAATCTTCCTTGGCAAGTCGCAGTGGTGTTTGCCAAGTATGTATCACAGGCTGGCTTAACTGACTGTGAATGGAGGTGTGGCTCAAGCATGAAGCGTGCACACTGTTGCTGCCGCTGGCCAAAGGTTTGCCTCCTACAAGGGGACCATTTGTCCGAAACAATCTCTTTATGAAAACAAATATTTGTGATTAGAAACAAGCTGACTGAGCATTTATACAGATTAGACCTGTATGGGCATGAAGTTTTTCTTTACTACTACTGTATCTGGTTTAAACCAAAGCAGCTGTTTTTGACTTTTTACGTTTTACTGCAGGCAGGAATAACTTGGTCTTACTAAAATACTTTGAGGAGTTTAGAAATTATTGTGATGAAAATGGCTTCAGCGAATATTCATTGTGCTCCAAAGACGGTAACTGCTGTGCCATAAAAACATTACAACACACTGCTGTAAAAAGAAAGAGTAGCAAAACCCTTCTTCTGATTAATGGGAAAATTTGTCAAATTTCAAAGAAAATTACATAAAATATGTAATGGGTGTGAGTTTGTGGTGTATTTTCTGGCTTGTGCAAAATATCTCACAAAGCCAATTTTCATAAACGTTCTGAAAGTGATCAATGAATGTGCCTTTACAGTGGAGTTATCTTTCGAGTCAGTTCAATTCTGATTGATCTTACAGGAAAATGTGTAAAATTCCTTCAGTTTTGCAAATATTCAGCTAAAGATTGGTATAGTCTTGGCTGACGGTCATCTCTATCACTGTACTTTGAGCAACAACACCTTTCAGTTAAATTTAGGTTCGCAAAGCAATATGCAATTAGCATTCTTTCAATAAATACTCTTTTACTTATTTAAATTGGCATTTTTACAGTTGAGACTATAAAGATACATCATAATTAAAATATATATAAATTGGGCCATAATGTGTTGTTTAAGAAAATCTGTAAATTAAAGCATGTCTTAAACAGTAATTCAGGAATAACCAAAGTTTTAAAACATAATTTAACTATACAGTATTCTTTTTTTCAGAAATTCAAATTGAATGAATGAAATGTTGAACCTGGAGGGATGTGAACAGCAACAACTAAGTGCTGCAGTAAATATTATAAAGTGCAACACTGATAATATTCAAACAAAACAAACAACAACAACAAAATATATTTTGTCAGGGACCTTTTTATTCTGCTCTCTGTTATTTACTCACTCTTCTCGTTGACAAGTGTTTAATGTCAAACATGACAGACCTGACAAGGAACACACACAAAAAAAAGTAAAGTCATTCACTGGAAATGACAAAGATGGTAAAAGAGTCAATAACATTTTTCATATGTTGGTTAGTTGATTTCAGCATGATAAGCTCCATCTGAAAATATTATGTGCAGATACTGTACATCTTTCTTTTAAGATGATGTCAAAACAAATCTGCCTCTGGTTAATTTCTTGTCTATTATCAACCCTGTCAAACAAACAATATTTGCAGTGCCTTGCAGTGGGTATTGCATGTAGCCATTTCTTTTTATATTCTTTATTTTATATATTTATTTGCTGTGCAGACATTGTCTAATTGCCCTTATCCCCTAAAGCCTCTCTGGGAAAATTTGCACCTGTGGTAAATTTATTTTCTTCTCTAAGCAGCACAGCAAGTCTGTAAGGTAGCGAGCAACATTCACCTCAAACTTATCTGCTTCCTTTAAGGACACCATCTCTTCCTACTTTGTACATATCATTTACTAAAGTACCTGTTGTAACTTGCATATATTTACATGTGTAAAATATATTTACATATAGCTGTCGTGATCCTTTCGTGGAGTTTTTGGTTAATGGATTTATAGTATAATTTATGTTTCTATGTTTTCTTCCTTGTTTGTCTTTGTTTTCTGTGATGTTTATTTTCTATATTATTTTGTGTTCAGTTTGATCATTGCCTCCTTGTTTCTCATTCTCAGTACTTTTCCTCAGTAAGCTTCTGTTGCTGTGTCCTGCCATACCCACCTACACCTGTTCCCTTTTACCATTAGGCCACCTGTTCTCAGTCGTCTCATCAGACTCAGCACATAGTGTCTTCCAGTCATCACTTCATCTGCAGTCTAACATTGTGCTTCAGACCCTGTCTGGTTCTTCTCTTGTTGTCCTGAGATTGTTTGGCGTACTGTATTTTGCTCTCACCCCAAACTTTCTTATTTATCTGTTTATTTAGTTAATTATTTATGAATTTGTTTGTCTGTTTGTTTGTATATGTAGCCTGGTCGGGTGTGGTTAAAATTGAATACTGAAGTTTAAAAGGTTTAAAAATACTATTTTAAATAAATAAAATTGGTTAAAATGGTTGTACCTAAAAAGTTACCTTTAAAAGCACGCAGGCCCGTTTGCAGAGGAGGTTTGGGACAAGTTTACACACTGACACCAGTTAAATTGCACAATTGTTTAATTAAATAAATAAAATCCTAAATTTAAAATATTTACAGTTTAAAAAGGCAGTCAACTCCAATCAACATTAAAAGTGCAATTCATGGCAGTACATTTAAAACAGGAAAATCACACACACACACACACACACACACACACACACACACACACACACACACACACACACACACACACACACACACACACACACACACACACACACTTCCTACACCAAACCAGGAGTACTGTCACCTCCTGGAGGGATTTGGTAACAGTCACAGGACAGTTCAGAGTCCACCCTGGTATGATCTGTCATCCGGAAGAGACGCCATTCCAGCTGACGCCTGTTCAGTTGAGCTGGACGTCAGTCGGCCCAACTCAGCCCGCAGGACGCGTGAAGCGGCCCGCCCCACGCCGTCCAGACAGCGAGCACCAATCCAGGACCAGTCGGCAGTGGATGGACGACCCAGATGGATGCAGAAAACCAGTTGGGACAGCAATAAACGAACACCCAGGACAAATAGCCGACAGAAGGACACCAAGGACAAACAGCAGGGAACACCTACTTCAACCTCTAGCAGGAAAGGGAAACGGGAAGCTTGTAATTATGGTCGCGAGAACAGTAGATCATCGCGACCATGCACCCGCTAGCACGACACAGCTAGCAACCGCCGCCGGAAGGCGGATGACGTGTGTCAACCCTGAGAGCTGGGCCCGTTTTAAACAGGAAGCCAGCCCCAGACCCACCAATCGCATCGCAGCAACTGTGGTGCATTTAATGACCGTAGGTCATGCTGCCACATATACTTGTTTATTGTTATTAATAAACGTCTTAATTGTATTGCTGTTTTGTCTGTCTGCATTTTCAAAATCTGATCTTTCTATAAAACATGAAAATAAATTTATTTTAAAGTGCACTAAGGCCCTGTTTAAATGACAACAATTCAATGAAAACTGACCGCTCCCCCCTCCCCCCATATCTATTAACACACTTACTTGAAAATGTTCTAATTACAATCTCTGTTTACACAGCAACGGTAGACGTGGAAAAGGTGTAATTCTCTCACCACGCCACTAGTTGGTGCTATGTTCTTTGAAACTCGAAACTCTAAGTGTACATGTGAATGTTCTACCTGAAAGCCGCTACAACGGTCGAGATGGCAAAGAATAAAATGTTTCTATGGACAGACGATGAGGTACTTTGAATTATAAAACCACCAAATTTCAGGAGAACATTGACTGGGAATCATGCCAGTTGAAGTACATGGATATATAAAGATTAATTGGGGCAGAATCCGGCTAATGGGGGAGCAAATGGAAAAATTTCCCTCACAAGAAAACCGCCATAACAAAAGTCCAGGTGATTTTCATGTTTCTTGTTCGCATAAATCCGTTACATAACAGAGTGGAGCTGTATGAGATCTGCCTTTAATAATTTAAGTAAAGAGGTAGAAAATGAGCACTGTATTGTAGAGTTTCACTTGGGTCCAAAAAAATCAGACTGCAGCCATCATCTCCGAACCCCACCTGATCCGACAAATTAATTATAATTACAGGTTTGAACCTAGAATTTGTTTTTTGTTTTTTAAATTAAGCTTTGA